>PVJH01012517.1:0-64160 GCA_004026705.1 Nesogale talazaci | reverse complement strand
CTCTTGGATTTGTGAAGAGTACAGCATCAGGATTGGAGGAAGACTTATTAATAGCTTTCAATACACAGATGACCTTGCTTGCCAAAAGCTACGAGAACTTGTAGCACTTACTGATGAAAATAAAAGTTTCCATCGCCAACTTCCTCAGTTCATGTACTTAGAACTATTTGGCTGCTAGATTGCAGCTATACTATGTGAAGGCCTGTTCTCAGAGAGCAAAGCCCAAAAAGAGAAGATAACTACAATAACTACATCAGCAGTGAGTCTTTCAGCGTGTTCAGGTGGGGTTGGCAAAAGGAGTCTGCACTGGAATGCCTTCCACACACCAGTGGCACCACAATTGTGGTGTACTGTTGAAATTCTCATCCTCTAGGAAGGAGAATTGGTTTGAATTACGGCCAATTTACTTCAACCCACCTGTAAGTGAATGCTTGCGTGTTGCTGTGATGCTGAACTAGTTTCAGCAGAGCTATCAGATGTGCTACAAAAAAAAAGAAAGAAAGAAAGAAAGAAAGAAAGAAAAAGACCTGGAAACCTTCTTCAAATACTGACTCATGAAAACTCTGTGGAACAAAATGATCGAAATCACAGTTAACAGTGTGGCGATGCAGGACTAGTCAAAGTTTGCTTCATTCTGCTTTGTAATGGGTTAGGAACTGCTGGCTAGCATTTGGCAGCAACAACGCTTTTACTCGATTCTTTAAAAGCACTCCAAGAAAAATGCTGTTTTTACTTTGCTTTTCTTTTACTTGTTATTTTTGCCTAATTTTAGTCTTACATTAATTTGCAAAGTAATATAGAAAATTCCCATTTATCCCAGACTCAGCTTCTCCTAATACTAACATCTTAGAGAGCCATAAGTCAGCAATTAAAATCAGGAAACGGGCATTGGAACAGTTCTGTAACCAGTGTTTCCCAGAGTGGGCTATAATCCCATGTTGAGTGTGCTTAAACTAGTTAAATTTAACTCACCACCATAGTCAAGTCCATCTCAGAGTGACTCTGGAGGACAGGGTAGGAAGGCCCTTGTGAGTTTCTGGAACTGCAGCTCTTTACAGAAATTAAAAACCTTCATCTTTCTCCCTCAGAATCACTGGTAGTTCCATACTACTGACCTTGCAGACACTGCACAATTAGTACTCCTTTTAGCATAATTCAGTGACTGCCAAGCTGATACATATACTCTATTTGGATTTTGAATTATATATAGTATAAACATTTGATAGCATATGCATTAAACTACAGAACACATTCCACTGTCATTCATTTTCTGATAAATTTCTTTCCCATTTTCCTCCCATTTTAAAACTAATTACATTAAGACAAAGAGAGAACTGGACATATTCATCCCTGGTCTGATTCCAAAGTCTGTGACTTCTTTACTTGTTCTAGAATTCTGGAATGAACTCTGGGTCCCTGGATTCCTCAGGAAATTCACCCACTTCCTGGATCTTTCTTTACTGACTGTGGATATTTACTCAGATAATTTTTCTTTGGGATAAAATGCCCTCAAAAGTGCTACTTTTCAATGTTCTACTTCTGTGGTTATATTTATGATTAAATATTCTCTTGAATTTAATTTCTTTGAACTTTCAGTTTCTTATCTCTGAAAAAAGGTCCAATTCCCATGGTAACATTTGTAGAAATATACAAACCAACAAGCTTTCTCAGTAATTTTTTTCAGTGCAATAAACCCAGATAACCTGGTGGATTTTGTTTACATTTCTATCATTTTATTATATTTACCCTTTCTGTGGGTCAGGGATTTAGACCATAACTTTAGAAATTGCTTGCTTCTGCTCTACAATGTTTGGAAGCGCAGCTGCAAAGAAGCAAATGCCTTGAAGGTGAATGGGATCAAATTCTAAATTGGTTTCTCCATTTATATATTTGGTGCATTCACAAGAATAGATGAGAGGCCAGAATCATTTGGAAGTACAAACTGGAACACAGCCATGTGGCCTTTTTAGTGTGGCATTAAAATTCTCTTGAGTCTAGGACATTCTCAGTATAGAAGCCTTGAATTCCACTGACATGCGCTTATCCTTGATCTTCTTGCTTGTTGGTAATGAGTACCTCTGATAACTGCTCATTTCTTTCACCTTTTTTATGTCTCAAAAGATATTACCTCAAGATATAATCTGATCCTATACATTGTATTATGGGTCATTAACATAACTGACACTGTCATTAACATCAAAAGGTTAATATTAATAATATATAGGATAATATATTAGGTTACAAAATGGAGAGTAATTATAATATAGTGAGAATTGGCCTAACCAAGTTCATACATCCTTGGTAGAACCAAAAACTGATGGCAAGGGCAATGGCAATGGCACTGGCAAGGGAACATTGTGGAAGAGTATTGCTGTGGTAGATATGGTGATTGTCTTCTAAAAAGACTTTTAGCTACAACATTAATTAGTTATTAAGGTTGAGTAGTATGTGGTAATTTGGCTAAGGTAATAAAGATCCCAAGCCAAATAGAAAAGTCCTTTGGAGTACCGAGTTAGTTACGATTACTTTTTAAAGCTCTAGAGTTACTTAAGTATTCAAATTAACATGTATCTTTTATTGACCCACTTATCTTTCTTTTGTCATAATAAAGTCGAAAGAAAAATCTATCCAGAACTCTAGAGCTAGAGCTCCATTCTAATTACCTAAAGAACTTTACCCATTCCTTCTATGAATAGTTTCTGAGACAGGGTGTGTTTTACCTGCAGATGGATTCTAACATATTTCATTTGATGTGCAGTGCCTTAGCATTTGCCATTGCTAGCTGAACCATGTGAACAAACTCATTAGCAATTTTGAACCACTCTTCATTTGAGGTGTGAGGTGTTTGGAACAGAAGCTTCTTAAGATTCCTATAGCTCTGATCTTCTCTTACTGTAGGGGTGCTCACACTTTTTCAGCATGAAAACTAATTTTGAAAAGATCAAGTTAAAATGATCTACCAACTGCAAAAATGCAGACTATATATTTTTATTTATTTATTACATTACGCATAAATGAATTGAGAACGCTTTATAGGTACAATGTATGACCTGGCATGACCACATGAATCCATATTGAACACACAATTAACTATGCAAATTTTTGCCATTACCTGAGTTTATGCTGATGTCTTGCACTGAATGGAATGAACCAGGAATGCATAATCCAGCGAGTAGCTGTGGACAGCTTGCCTCAAGCAAACTTCCAAAGGATCATCAGGCTTGGTGGAATGGTGCTTGGACTTAATGATTTTTTTTGTGGGAAAAGACTGACTCACATAAATAAATAGAGTCAAATAATGCAGTCAAGGAGGTAGCACATTTTCTCATGTAGTACTTTCCCTCTGCAAGGAACTTCCAGAACTGTTTGTGTGCTTTGAACTTCAGATGAATGTCTGCTTTCAGTAAAATCTCCCATTGTGTATGAAAGTGATAATGTGTTTTTCTTCTTACTTGGTCCAGCTGCCCCATTTTTTAAATACCTTTTTGTGACTTTAAGAGAAAAAAAAAAACAAGGTCTAAAAATTGGTGATAACTAGTTTTTCAATTTTGCTACACTTATTGCAGTTGTCTGTGTATACTTTTGACACCTAAGATTGCACCTGATTGGCTATACTGTATATCAATTAAGTGACAGGATTGATGATAGGCTTATGGTTATTTTTTTAATGACATGTGATCTACCCAAACTGCATTTGCAATCTACTAGTAGATTGTAATCGATGTATTGAGCACTCCTGTCTTATTGCAAGTGTGCACATCAATATATCTTTTAAAATGTTAGAAAGGCTTCTCTAGAGAAACAAAGTCAGGACACTTATGCTATATACACCAAAATGAAATAACAGCTAATGAGGACACAGAGTAGTTCAGAGAGCTAAGTTAAACTCAATTCTGTGAGCTACTTAATATACTGGTGAGGGGAGTTAGGTGCAAGTCAAGGAAGCAAGACAACTGAGTCTTCTGTTGAGCAATACAGGCAATACAGGAAGTCTGGTCACAGGCAGGCAAACAGTAGGGCAGGTCACCAATAGTTCACCAGATGACAGCCCCAGTTCAAGTGATATCTACACCATCACTATGATTAAATAGGCCACGAAGGAATCTCAAACTATAGCAACACAGTCCACGGGTTGTGTGCCTCACAGAGCGTAGCTCATAAAATGAGGCAGAGAGATAGCTAAGGCAGTCACACACTGATCTGATAGTCTGAGAGCAAGAAAGAGAAAAGTGAAACTCTTACAGTCATTTATCTCTTTGCCCTTCATTTAAACTGCAACATTATTACTCTCACATGTGTCTATTGGCCAGGTTGGCACAATAAACCTACCCATCACTGCCCACCCCTTGCCAATGGCTGCTGTACACACTCTTTAGCCATATATAATTTCCACACATTAATGAAACCAACCACATTATACTTAAAATCAAACATCTACTATACACTTAAGTGAAAACACATTGACTCTAATTATATCTGATACATCATACATGAGCAAAGGAGATATATTCAATAAGCATCTATAAATTAGATAAACTGACATTCATAAACCTCCCTTTTGCAATTGATAATGTGGTCATAACTGATAAGTAAAACTACCTTCTTCTACTAACCATTCTATATTACCTGTCCCCCAGCGGGCTGTGGATTTTTTGCCTGGTGTGGTGACCCAGACATTCAATCTGGAGGGATCGGGTCATTAAACATCTTGTCAGGATTAAGTTGCTATAATTTACATTTACTTTAATCACAAGTCACTGTAATACTGAAAGACAACCTACAGAGTCTCCTGGATTCAAGAGATATATTCTTCTTTACCTCCATTTTGTAGCACCAGTCCAATTTTTCCTTGATATACAGGATCAATCTTCCTGACTTGTTGATCCAAAGGTAAGAGAAGCCCAAAGTGGCCGGGGGGAGGGGGCATTCTCAGCAGCAGTTAAGTGGAATCCAATCTGTGTTTCCAGGTGGAAGAGTTCCTTCCTTCAGGAACAGGACTTCATATCTGAAGCATGGTTGCTGGGAGAGGAAGCAAACGTTCTGCAAGTGGAATAATAATGAGTGATGACATTCCAACTTCTACACCTTGGTTCCTGGACTCATGAATTCTGGCTATTGAAGACATAGCACCATATATTGGCCGCTGGTTTAGAGTACAAACAACTTCCTGAAACATTGCCCCAGCCCTGAAGGTTTTTGCCACTTAGCTGGTACCGTAATTATTTCTTTAGAAGGACATTCCATCATTCTATCAAGCCAGCTGCTTCAGAATAATTAGGGACATGATACAGCCAGTGGATTCCATAGGCATGGACCATTGCCACACTGCATTTGCTGTGAAGTGAGCGCCTTCATCTGAACCAATGCTATGTGGAATGTCATGCTGGTGAATGAGGCATTCTGTTAGTTTACAAATGGTAGTTTTGGCAGAAACATTGGATGGAGGGAAGGCAAGTTCCTATGCAGAGTAGGTGACTATTCCAACAAAAACAAAATGCAGCCCCCTCTATCCTGGAAGAAGTTCCATGTAATCAATCTGTCACTAAGTTTTCTGTTGATCTCCTCAATGAATGACCCCCATATCTTGGACTTAATATTGGTTTTTGCTGCTGGCAGATGGAACACTGAGCAGTTGTACCTTGCCACTGTGTCCATTTTGTTCATATGCCATATGTTCATGTGTCCATATGCCAAGTGAGCCATGACAGGATTGGCAAAGGAAAGAGGAGGACTAGGCTCCACAGTGCATGTCATTTTATCACCTGTTGTTAAAGAAGTACTCTTCAGAAGTAACCCTGTGGTGAGCGGTCACATGATATTGGTGAGCGTTCACATGATATAAGAGTATCTTTACTTTCTTAGCCCATTTAGAGAGGTCCATCCACATACCTCTTCCCCACACCTCCTTTCATCAATTTTCCAATCCTGTTCCTGTGAATTCCATGACCGTCTACCCGAACCATTAGCCACAGCCCCTGAATCAGTATACCATCTCATATCTGGTCATTTCTCCTTGCCCAAAAAGTGAATGGACACACTGCTTGAAGTTCTGCCCACTGGGAGGATTTCCCTTCACAATTGTCCTTTAGAGAGATCCCAGAAAGGGGCTGTAGTGCTGCTGCTATTCACTTATAAGTGGCACCTGCATGTTGTGCAGGAATATCTGTAAACCAAGCATGACTTTTCTGTTCTTCAGTTAAGTTGTCATAAGAAACCCCCAGGAGGCCGTAGGTATATTCTATGGCAAGGAAAGTATTATGACAGGAGTGGAGACCATGGGTATTTGGGCCACTTCTTCATGCAACTTAGTCATACCTTTCAGCTCCTGCTCTGGCCTGATCTCACATATATCACTTCCATTTCACAATGCAGTGTTGCTGTGCACATCCAACTTTTAGACTCTGTAGGTCACATGGTGTCCAGTTTATGATGGTCAGTTCAGGTCTCAAGGTGACTTGGTGGACCATGGTGAGGTATTTAGTCTCAACCAAAGCCCTGTAAGAGGCCAACAGCTGTTTTTAAAAGGGGGAGTAGGGTGCAGAAGATGGTAGGACTTTACTCCAAAATCCCATTGGTCTACACTGTGATTCACCAAGAGGGGTCTGCCAAAGACTCCACACTGTGTCTTTATCCACAACTGACACTTTTAGCACTATTAGACCTGCTGAATCATATGGTTTCAATGGTAAAGCAGTTTCCACAGCAGCCTGAGCCTGTTGTAGAGTCCTTTTTTGTTCTTGGCCCCACTCAAAATTGGATTAAAGGCCTTCTTTGTCACTTGATTAGTAGGTTGAAGTAGTACTCTCAAGTGAGGGATGTTGCCTTCAGAATCCTATGAGGCCTACTAGGCATTGTGCCTCCAATTTAGTTGTTTTGTGAGGGTAGAATGCAGTAGATTAGTTTTCATTTTAGCAGGGATGTCTTGACATACACCACACCACTGGACGTCTATAAATTTTAGTGAGGTGGAGGGTGCCTGAATCTTTGTTGGGTTAATTCCCCAAATTCTTGTAAACAGATGTACCAATGAATATAGTCTTTGATACATCCCCCTTAGTGGCTCAAATCAGCATTGTGTCATCAATATAATGGACTAGTATGACAAATTGTGGAAGAGACAGGCTATCAAGATCCCTTCGAACTAAATTATGGCACAGGGCAGAAGAGTTGATGTACTTCTTGGGGAGAGTTGCGAAAGTGTATTGTTGTCCCTGCCAGCTGAAAGCAACTGCTTTTGGTGATAATTTGAGACTAGTATTGAGGAGAAGACATTGGTCAGATCAAAAACTGCATGCCAAGTGTAAGGAGAAGTATTAATTTGCTTAAGTAATGAAATCACATCTGGAAAAGCAACTGCAATTGGAGTCAACACCTCATTAAGTTAATAATCTCACTGTCATTCTCCAGAGTTCATCTGTTTTATTTATAGGCTAAATAAGTGAGTTAAATGGAAATGTGGTAACAATCACCACACATACATCCTTGAAGTCTTTGACGGTGTCACTGATCTCTGCAATCCCTTCAGCAATGGGATGCTACTTTGGCTTTCTATTTTCGTAGGCAATGGGAGTTCTAATGGTGTCCACTTGACCCTTCCTACCATAGTGGCCCTTATTCCATATTTTATTGATCCAATATGGGGTTCTGCCAGTTACTAAATATGGCTATTCCAATGATACACTCTGGAACTGGGGAAATAATAACAGGTTGGGCTGGAGGACCCAATGGATCCACAGTGAGGCATAACTGAGCTAAAGTTCCATTGATAATTAGAACTCCATATGCCGCCACTCTGACTGGCGGTCCGTTGAAACATTTTGGTTCTCTGGAATTAGTGTCAGTTCAGAGACAGTGTCCAGTAATCCCTGAAAAATGTGACTATTTCCTTTCCTACAATGACTAGTCACTCTTGTGAAAGGTCTTAGGTCCCTTTGTGGAAGACTTCAAGAAAGACTAACAGTATAAACCTTTGGTGATATAGAAGTGTCCTCCTTCAAAGGGACCTGGTCTTCCCCTTATTCAAGAAGTTGTGGGTCTGTAAACTGACTCATGTCTGGGAATTGATTGAGTGGTTGTGACTCTTTATTCTGCTCTTCATCTAATCTCACATGCTTCTACCTCTTTAGATCACATATTTAGTTTTCCATGTATTTGACTCCCCGGGACATTGTAGCTAAATAGCCAATGCCATAAGGCCAAATGAGACAGGTTGCTTTGATTACTACACAAACCTTGCTGTCAATCACGTCCACGGGCTGATTCAATGCTGGCACATGCCTCTACCACCATGCAGCTCAATCAGCCCCAGAGTTGGCAAATATAAGAGTTCACTTAGGGCAGGGCCCACTCTTAATCCTTTTGTACATAAAATAGCAATCATGCAATCATTCATAGATGTTGGGGCCCACTTTATAAACTTGTTCCTTATGGTTGTAGAGTAAGGTATGTCCATATTGTGGATATGGCAGCATACCGATAGATCCATTTCAACATAAAAATTTCCCTAAACTTTTTGATGCTTTCTTCTATCCTGTACCAAGGTACCCCAGGTACCTCAATGTGGTCTAATGTAGGCCATCTGTTAGCCCCGGCATCAGTGAACTAACCAAATAAGGAATTAGATCTTCTCTTAACCTCCCTAACTGAGACATTGAAAGAAGAATTTGTTCTTAGGGGCCCCATATCCTGAAACTCAGACTGGGTTATTATTGCATTCCTTGCACCAATATGCTATATCCTTAGTAACCATTCTCAGCAAAATTTCCCAGACTTTTGCTTGTACATATTAGAAAACTAAAGTAGATTTTTGTGCGTAGAAAGCACGTCCTCATGAGTAACTATATGAATGTCACCTTTAGGAACTTTCTGTGCCTCAGTTTTTGTTACAGATCTAGAGGAAATAATGGGTGAGGGGGGTTTCCTGGGTGCTCTCAGCAGTATCTTATAAAGCATCTCCCCCAGGCAATGCTACACTTGCAGCATCGCCTGACATTTGAGCTTGAATACTTTGGTTAATCTACTTAGATGTGGGTTGTTTTGCTGACAGTAGATTAATCTCTTCAGCTGGAAGTGGTGGATCTATTAACTGGGGGTAGCTCAACCATTTCTTGGGTTCTGTATCCTCTTCTTCTGGATCATCAGTCCATGTGTTCACATCTCATATTCAGGGTCACTATTCTTTCCTATTAATGCCCTTACTTTAATATTACTCGCTCTTCTAGACCCAAAGTTCAGCTGACATAATGCAGCTACTTGTATGATGAGACTCTGGATTTGGTTTCAGCAATGTCAGCTCTATTAATGGAGGAGAGAAGGCTCTCCATTGTAGCACCTGTAGACATTTCTAGGTCTGCTATTTGGCACTTGAGACATGCTTCTGAGTTTTAGCGATGATCCCTTTCCTTAATCACATTTTCTGTTGTAAGGAGGACCAACCAATCAGTTTTCCTATACTTGTCATCCTGACAAAACTGATGGGAAATAACAAACACATGATCTCCTAGAACCTCCTCTAACCAGCACTTCATCTATTGGTGATAGTTTTGTGGATATTAACTTTGCTATTCCACACCATGAATTAGTAAGGGTGAAAGACTTATCTGTGTTTTTAGATGTAGAATAGCATTATCAATGCTGTTAAGTCCAATCAGGTGGGAGAGCCACTTTGAGAAGCCCATATTTATGATCTTATTTCTCTAAACATACATCCTCAACCTGTGGGTTGCGACTCCTTTTGGGGTTGAGTGGCCCTTTCACAGGGTTGCCTAAGGCCTTCCCATAGAAAAACACATATTCCTGATGGTCTTAGGAACCAGAAAACCACTCCTCTATCATCTCCAGGTGGGTCTGCCCACATGAGTACCCGGCGTGATGACATCATTGAGCTGACCATGTCACTTACACCCCACATGAATGCAGGTGTATGTGCCAGGGTTGGTGCCATAATATACTTATGTGGAACAGTCACACATGTGTAAGAGCAGCTACTGTGTAGAATGCACCCACTGTGTTGAAAGCAGCCATATTGGAGATAAAAGGTACTTCATGGATTATAATTACTGGGTAAATGTAAAATCATGTACTGTAAAACCAACTAATGCATTATATATATACCATCTATATACATACCATCTATATATACCATATATATCATACACATACCATCTGTATACCATATATACCATATATATACCATATATACCATCTCTCTCTATATATATATATATAGTCTTTTATATTCAGCTGTGGTTGATGTGAATACTATCCCCTTGTGATAGTAGCAGGTATGTAAAAAGTACAACAGAATGGTAAATCACAAGCAACTTTAATGAACTGTATTGACTGGATTATTATGCCACAGATCACCTTTTGTATTATTAAAGTTATTTTTATGTATTATTTTATTAGCAAACCATCCTGTGACAATGGATTGTGTAGAGAAGAACATTAAGAAAAGAAAATGTAGTGAGGATTTTTGGGGGTTTTTTTGGGGGGGGCATCACAGCCCTTTGGTAGGAGTGGGAGACCCAGCCTTGCTCCTGGACAGTTGCTGCTGGATTTGAACCACCAAGCCAGTGGGTCGCAGTCCTGCACTCAACCTGTATGCCACCAGGGCTCAGCCCTGAGGATATTTTACAATATGGTTTTACCTCAATAATTACAGCAAGAATTGAGAAACCACATGTGTTATTTATTATGAAGTTCTAACCACCAAATCTATGAAGCTGAACAAACTAAAATGCCATTTTGATAGCAAACATCTGAGCTTTCCTGGCAAGGATACCAAATGTTTCAGAAGAAAAGCTGATGTACTTAAGAAAGCCAGACTTGACACTGGTGGCAAGTACCACAAACAAAATGTAACAAAGTTGAAGCTTCATATTTGGTGGTGCTCAAAATTACCAGAGTTATGAAACTTCATATGATTTCTGAGGATTTACTGTTGTCAGTGTCCAAATATATTGTTCATGTTATGATCAGAGATGAATTTGTTACACAATTGAGTGCAATTTCCTTATTTAACAACACTGTTCAGAGCAAAATAGATGACATGTCTACTGATACTATTGGATAGGTAATCCAGGAAATTAAATTTGTTCCAGTTCCAATATTTAGCATCCAACTTGATGAATCTGCAGACGTTACAAACTGTTCACAGTTTGGTATATTAATGATGGTGACTTAAATATGAGTTTTCTTTTTTGCAAACATCTTGAAAGGACAACTAGTGCACGTCATGTCTTAGACACACTTAGCTCATTTCTGAGAAAAGCATAAGATCTCTTGGGAAAAGGTCTGGGGTGTTTGCACAGATGGTGCTACATCTATGGTAGGATTTCTGTCTGGATTTCAACATTTGGTACTGAATGAGTCATGAAAAGTCATCCGAACTCACTGTAAGATTCATCAGCAAATATTAGGAACTAAGACGCTGCCAGAAGAATCACAAGAAGTAATGAAGAGCATCATAAGTTCTGTCAACCTTGTAAAGGCAAGCTCTTTAATCATTCAACTGTTTTCACAACTATGCAATGAGTTGAATGTGCTCAAAAATGCTCTGCAATTTTACACCGAAGTGAGATGGTTTTTGAGAGGAAATATTTTCAAGTGTATTTTAGAGTTTCATGATGAACTCAAAAAGTTTTTTACTCAGAAAGCAAGACTGCAGTTCGAAGCACTTTTCAGCAATGAAAGTGAACTGCAGAAAACAGCTCACTTGGTTGCCATCTTTGCTATCTTGAGTGAGTTAAATTTATCACTGCAAGGACCAAATTCAACATGACTCTATTTCTCTGAAAAGATCTGATCATTCCAAATGAAATTTCAGTGTTGGCAAAAAAAAAAAAAAAAAAGGATGAAAATAAAGTTTATGTGTTGCCTGCTTTATCTTCTTTCTTTGAGGAACATCTCAACCTTCACAGTGACGTTGGTTTTTTATGCATACTGTCGCAAAATGTAGCCATGTTGTTTGCTGTGTTATATTAAGACTGATACCCATGCTACACCATGCTTCAACACAAAATTTCACTTATTTGTAATTAGAAACAAATATTTCACAATATACAATTACATATCACTGTACCTTAATTATGTTCAATTTGTAACAATATAAGTACATTCTGAATATCAGGTATTTACATTATAGTCCATAACTCTAGAAAAATACAGTTATGAAGTAACAATGAAAATAATTTTATGATTGGGGGTCATCCCAACAGGAGGAACTGTACTGAAGGGTTGTGGAATTAGGATGGTTGAGAACTCCTGTTATAGATCTACTCCTGGTACTAATTGTGTTAGATAGGGTTCTTTAGAGAAACAAATGATTTTATATATATTCGACACAGATCAGTACAGAGGTCTCAGTTCAATTCACTTCTCTAAGATAGTTAATATACTGGCAGTGCTTCAACTCATGAGGGCTGTTGGGTGAAAATCCAGAAAGCAGACAGCTGAGTGTTCTGTAGAGCAATACGAGCAGTCCCAGCCACAGGCATCAAATATCAGGGAATGTCACCAACAGTCAACAAGATGACTGGGCCTGACAGTCCCCGCCTCAAGAAATGTCCCACACCAGCAGATGTAGGGTAGCAGGTCTCAAAGGAATCTCAAACTATATTGACACAGTCCACAGGCTGGGTGTCCCACAGGAAGGTAGCTCGCAAGTTGAGGCAGAGAACTAGCTAAAGCAGCCATACACAGAAGCTGATTATCAGATAGCAAGAGACAGAAAAGAAACCATTTATCTCTTTTATCTCTTTGTCCTTTATTTAAACTACAACCTTATTAATCCCACATGTGTCTACTGGCCAATTTGGCACAATAAACCTATTTATCACACTTACTCATTATTTTTTTTTTGTATGATGGGTCTTCCTTAGAAAAGAATCATGTATATAAATTTTAATGTCATGAGAGAAGACCTTTTTTTCTCTTCAAAATAACTGCAACAAGGAGGTGCCCTGGCAGAGATGGGAGCTGGAAACGCAGGGAACTCAGGGTGGATAAACCCCTTGGGGTCATTGGTGGGAGTGGACTTGCCAGATGGGTGGAGGGAGGGTGGGGTGGAGAGAGGAAGCCAGCTATGGGGATCTGCAGACTGTCTCCTATCTAGAGGATGGACGTAGGGAGCAGTGGGCAGGGGGAGATGTCGGGCAGTGTAAGATATGACAAAACAATAATGACTGCAGAGTAATGAGGACTGAGGGGGAGGGGGGAAAGGTTGAAGGGGGAAACAAGAGGGGCTCATATCAGGGGCCCAAGTGGAAAGGCAGATGTGGGGAGAATGTTGACGAGGACAGGCAAGTGGGGGTGTTTGACACATTATATGCAACTATGTATTGAATTATGTATGATGAAAAGCAATGTACAAGTGCCCAATAAAATGATTAAAATATAATATGCCATAATCCAAGATCTCAGAATTATTCAGGGGGAAGGGTAGAGAGATGGAAATTCACTGTTTGGAAATGTATAGACCTAAATGGAAGATATGTTGAGAAATAAAGTTTCAAATTAGCCGCTTTCATTCCATAAAAATTTCCATGAATTTTTAGTATGAATTTTGGCACCCCGTTGTGAGTGTGTGTGTAAAAATAAAGGCTCATACATAAAAAATAACTGCAACAGTTGGATAACACTCTGTATTCTGGAAGTAAAAGTTACAATTCTTAAGAATCTGAGATCAATGCAACAAAATGAGTTGATGCCAAGGCTCAAGTAGAAAGAAAATATTTTAAAAATGATGATAGCAACATATGTACAAATGTGCTTCACACAATGGACAGATGTATGGATTGTGATAGCATTTGAAAGAGCCTCAATAAAATGAGTTTTTAAAATAACATTAAAATATAATGGACATTTTAATGAAGTCACCTGAGCAAAAATATACTATGGCTGTTCAAACAGTCTTAGAATACAAAGAAATACAAAAGCAAAAGTAACCTTCACAATGGGAATTCCACAACACTTCCTTTTGCTCATACAGAACTTTTACGTGGACCGATTGGCAATTGTGTGAAGGAACACGAGAATACTACATTGTTTAAAATCAGAAAAGTGTGCTGCAGGATTGTATCATCTCAATATCCTTCTTCAATATGTATGCTGAGAACATCATTGGAGAAGCTGGATTATATGAGGAAGAAAGTGGCATCAGGAGTAAAGATGACTAACAACTTGAGATATGCAGATGACACAACTTTGCTTACTGAACATGAGTAGGAACTGAAGCACATGCTGACAAAAATCAAGGATTGCAGCCTTCGGTGTGGATGACAGCTCAATGAAAAGAATACCAAGATCCTCACAACTGGATCAACAGATTACACATCATGATAAATGGGAAAAAGCTTGGAATTGTCAAGGAATTTGTCTTGCTTGGATCCACCATTGGTGCTCATGGAAGAAGCCGCCAAGAGCTCACAGGATGGGCTGCATGCAGACGTATTTACACGTATTTACACGTATTGCACGAGATGTATTTAGAGTATTGGAAAGCTAGGATGTTATGTTCAGGATAAAGGTGCATTTGACCCATGCCATGATATTTTCCATAGCCTTATATTCCTGTGAAAATTTAAAATTGCATTCATAAGACTAAAGAAGAATTAATGCAATTAAAATTTTTTTTCTGGAGTAGAATAATGACAGTTCCATGGACTGTGAAAAAGACAAACTGATCTGTTTTAGAAGACGTATTTTCAGAGTGTTCCTTAGAAGCACAGATGATAAGACTTTGCCTTTTTAGTTTGGACTTGTTGACAGGAAAGACCAGTCTCTGTAGAAATACATCATTTTTGGTACAATGGGAGGGTGTGTTAGTCCAGGTAGACTAGAGAAACTAATCCATAGATACTCACATGTATGTAAGAAAGAATTCTATATATTAGAGTGCAATTAAATATTGAGAAATTTTCCCAACCCAGTCCAGATCAAATCCGTAAGTTCAATATTAGCCCATATGTCTGATACCAGTTTATAAAATCCTTTTTAGACTCACAAGATTCATGCAATGATGGCAAATGCAGCAGGATCACAGGTCAGTGTGTTGGAAGTCTTGTGGATCTAGTGGCATTGTGATGGCAGGGGTCTCTATGTGATTTCTCTGGTTCCAGAGGTCTGGTTGCATCAGGATAGGTCTATGTGGCTTCTTCAACTCCCAGGAAAGAGCACCATGTCTTTTGTCAATAAAGCATTTCTCGGGGAGTGAGCAGAAAGCACTGTTTCCACCTCCCAGAAGGAGATACAGGGGTTCCCAGAATTCTTAGGAGAAGGCCATGCCCACACAGAAGACTCGATGGCTGAGTCTTGATCGACAGATCAGACTTCCCCCCTTCACTCATAATCCTTTCAAATTGACCCTCAATTATGTAACTGCCACAGAGTGTCAGCAAAGATGAGAAGAACGCTCTCACAAGATGCACTGACTCAGTGACTGCAACACTGAACTGGGCACAGGAACAATTGGGAGGGTGGTCCATGCAGTGTTTTGACCTGTGGTGCTTCTGGTTGCTATGGCTAGGAACTGACTAGATGGCAGCTGACAACAGGAAATGGTTTCTGAAGCTTTTTTGAAGTAGACACAGTGTCTTGCTTTCCATCACTAAATCTAAGTAAAACTCTGTAGAAACAATTCATCCATTTTTGGTTTGATGAAGACTTATTATGAGGCTGCCTTTGTCACCTCATTTGGCTATATTTTTGCTGGCAATTGTTTTATTGTTAGTCGTCCGTGAATAAATTCCTCATCATGGTGACAGCCCCCCGCTTCCTACAACAGAATGAAATGCTACCATGTCCTTCACCATCTTCATAGTGGTTGCGATGTTTGAGTCTATTGTTAAGACCATTGTAATAATCCATCTTATTGAGGGCTTATTGAGGGAAATCCTTGCTGGTTTTTCAGCAATCAGTCCCTACTGACAGTATGTCAAATCCAAAGTAACTCAAATGCTCCCACATTATTCTGTGATCTGTGCAGTTTTCCTTGGTGATTTTTATCAAGTGTCTCTACCTAGTAAATCTTATTCTGAAAGTTTCTCTGATATACAGTGGTTAAAAATACTAGGTTTGAAATATGAGTAGTGCAGTTTACAGCATCTCTGAAACATGCAGGCTACCATAATACAAGAAGGCAAATGGGTGGTTGTATTTGTTTAGAAATGTCTCACAGTACAAACAATTGGTAAGGTATTTGCTGAGGTCAGAGAGTAGCTCCAATTATTACTTTTTATATAGTTGAACTTTCCATTTAACAAGTAAATGTGTACTTATCCCATCATCTCCATGACAATATCATCCAAAGAAGCACTATGACAGTTTTAGATCTTCCACTGGGTATATTATGGTAGAAGTTTAATTTAGAAATTACTTATACCAAAAAAGAAAAAAAGCTGTTTGTGGTTCTGCACTCAAGCATAGTAAGGCATTAGAAAAATACGTAATTTAATGGCAAAACATTTTCAGATGGATTTATAGATTAAGAGGAAAATAACATTATCAGCCTCAAATTACCTATATAATGCATCTAATTAAGCAACAGGGCACATCGAATCAGCAGTTAAACTATCTTTGTTATTGACACCATAAGAACTTTACCAAATATAATTTTATGCTCAGAAAATATATATTCAATGCTCAGAAAATATATTTTTCCTCTCAAAAGTAGAAAATATGCTATCTCCATGAGGGCAGAGGGATGCTTGCTATGCTCTCTCCTATATCCCCCCAATCTGGCTTATACCATACCACTTGCTCTACGAATAGTGGCTGTGAAACTTGAAAAACAAGTAGATAAGCTTAGATACAGATAGTTGGATATTTTTTAGAAAGAGACTATGATAGTTTGAATGTTTATGATAGTTCCACCAAGCTTCTTTTTGAGCATGACTTATTTAGCACCTTAAAGTTCATGTTGACAGAGAGGGGGAAATTATGAATACTTTCTTGGGCTCAGTTATTTCTGACTTGTTATGTACTAATGTCAACAGTGTTAACAGGCTAGCCAGAGTGATATAGAAACAGGAGCTGTATGCTAACTTTCAAATTGCACATTCCCTGTTAAATTTCCCTGTTTTTCAGCCATGTAGCTGAGGTAGGAGTAAGGAAAATTTGATTCATTGATGTTAACCATTTGGAGATTTCCTCAGTGGAGCTGGAATTTGCAGAATCACTCAACACTCAGGCTTGAATTCAGTGGAAAGTTTGTATCTAGTCAATAGGGAACTGTTTTTTCTATAAGAACACTTCTAAGTGATGCCCCCCCCCTGCTCCCCCCAAAAAGAACACTTCTGTGGCACAATTTTGAACAAAGAATGATGAAGAAGAGAGTAAACCAAACCCTTAAAATCCCAAAAATGCTTGTTTATAAAATAGAGACTTATGTCAGTACAATAAAGAATTATTATCAGGAAAAGGAAGAGGAACAAGAAATCTATCTTATCCTCTAGGTGAGAAATACAAAAAGTTTTGCTGTAATATTAAGCACTCCTTAAAATATGTGAAATGGGTGGGGTAGAGCTACATATATAGAAGTTTTCAAAGGATGTTTTTGTTGAATTCATTTCTTGAGATGGAATATGTAAATCTATATAATATGTTTCTTTAAAAAAATATCTCTCAAGAGTCCTTATCCCTCAAACTGGAATAGTCATCTGAGTGGGATTTAAAGAAGAGAGAGATGATAAGGAAAAGTAAAATTGAAATAGTTTTGGAGGCATTAGTTCTCAAATAACAACAAGAAAATTGTGAAACAATAGGCATCCTCCTTTCACAGTTTTCAGGCTTTGTGAAAAGATTGAAGGAAGGTAGCAATCTTGTCTAGGCATCCTTGCTCTGGTCAAGTCTTATACAAACTCCAGGTCAGGATAATTAAATCATCTATCTACATCTAAAAGTTTGAGATGTCTTTCCATTCTTCATGCATGCTTACCTTTCATTCAGCACCCATTAGCATCCCATCGGCAGTGCAAAATGGGAATATAATGAGTTAGTCAGGCCATGCATGTATTCATGAATTTAACTAAAAATCAAAGATAACAATGACTTGCTCAATATCTTATTAAATTAGATTATAGAAAATGCTACAAGGGGCTATAAAGCAATATTGGGAATGTATGAAATAGGAAATCTGACCTAGTAACTTCCACAAGGATAAAGATAAGAACACATAAAGAAGAAAATTGAAAGCCATCATCACCTTCCTGAAAAGAGAAACTCTTTATATTAACAATTTTATTCTTTGTGAAGTTTGTTGTTGGCATTGTGCTTATGCGCCATCCAGTGGGTTCTGACCCATGGTGACTCTACATAGCACAATAAACCAGTATTCTGCCCTGGGCCATCCTACAATTGTTCCCATGCCTGAGCCCGGCACTGCAGCCACTCTGACCATCTGTCTCGTCGAGAGCCTTCTCTTTTTCTTGCTGCCCTTTCACTTTACCATGCATGATGTCCTTCTCCAGGGACTGGTTTCACCTGATAGTATGTCCAAAGTTTTTAAGACCAAGTCTTGCCATCCTTGTTCTGGATTCCCATTCTTTCAAGGCTAGCCACAACTTAACCCACACAATAGTCTAAAATGACTTAGAGCAAATAAGCTATTCGTGGTTCTGTGCTTAAGCATAGTAAGAAATTAAGAAAATGTGTAATTTAGGGGAAAACCTTCTCTTTTTAACTTAAGTGGAACACATCTTTCTGGTATTATCTGCTTTGATCTAATGTTCATTTGATATCAGCAATGACATATCCCTTGTTCTACATACTCTTCTGAATCCACTCGGAACATCTGTCAGCTCCACGACAATGCACTGCTGCAGCTATTGTTGGAGGACTTTCATCAAACTTAAACTTGCAATGGTGTCAATGATATTGTTCTATAATTTGAATATTCTGTTGGGTCACCTTTCTTTAAATGGGCACAAATATGGAGCTCATGATCACACAGTCTGGTGTGCTGCTTCCATATGGACTTTGTTGCTTCTGAGCTAGATGGCCACTTGTTTACCTTCAAGCCTTTAAGTCCCCAGACACTATATCTTTTGATAACCGGGCATCATCCTCCACTTTCTTCACACCTGTGTTTGTGACCTGCTTTGTCATCAGCAATAGAGTCGAGAAGGGGAGCATCATGGAATGTCAGTTTAATAGAACAAAGTGTTCTTGCATTGAGGGAGTGCTTGAGTGTTCTCCTTACATTTAAAGAAAAATGGAAATGAGTTAAAACTCGTTAAAAGGGAGATCAAGTGATAAGATATTATCATTTGATGTAATTAAATCTTCAGTGATTGACTTTACAATGCTATCTATCTGATAGCAAAGCTATTCACATCCCTCAGTTACAGTCAGAGAGGATTAATTTATGGCTTAATCCAAATGGATTTGGGGCTTCTATTGTCATCCATAATCTTCTGAAAATCATGTGTTCACATTTTAAACCCGTCATGCCATTCCTTTTTTCAGATATGGATTTTACTATTTATAATCCTTGGATCACACAGGCTGATGTGCTTGATCCCTGTGGACTTAGATGTGAGAGTCCAAAAGCCATTCATGTGCCTGTGGTTTATGTATGAGTATGCTTCATCATTGTAATTTTATATTATTTGGCAAGAACATTATAAATAACCCCACTGGGACATAATTTTATGGAGAGTGTCATTAGTTTAGACAGTGGTACAGAATTTAAAACATTGTTGAAAATTTTAATTTCTACATATTAAACTCGTAAGTGACTGGACATTATTTACACTAACAATGGGGACTGGTGATAGGGCAAAATCTTTAGTAATATTCCTTCCCAAAGGCTGAGCCACACCCACCATATTTATAAATGTCATAATAAAGAAAAGAGGGCATTGAGGAAACAAATAGTATGAAGAGCTGTGCTGGCACGAAGCCTGTTCTAAAAATCTGGGAAAGCAAAGACTAGGAAAGGAATGGAGGATCAATATATTGAACGGAGACATAGTACCAAAATATGGATAACAATAAATATAGCTATATCTTGACACCTAGAGCTGTCATTTACATTTTCATTTTCTCCACAGCATACATCAACCAAGGCCCCATTTTTCCCATCCTAATTGCAAATTTAATCATGTCTTAATTTTTTGTGCATTTTAAAGATATTAGGAAGAGTCTCAACATACTCAAATTCCCAAAGAATTGTTGATTCATGTTGTTCATCTTTTTCTCCACTAGATCACCAAATGGTCATATTGAGCAGATGATGTCAATGCACTTGGAAATAATTTGCATCTGTAATATTGTGTTAGTCTGGGTAGATTAGAGAAACAATTTCCATAGACATGCATGTAGATATAAGGAGAAGGTCTATATATATACAAGAGGAGCAGGACATTGAGCCTATTCCAGTTCAAAATCATAAGTCTGATATTAATCTATATGTCCGAAATCAATCTGTAAAGACTCCTTCTGACTCACGAAGTCACAGGTCAGTGGATACAGAATTTCAGCACTGGCAGGGGTCTCCACATGGCTTCTCACTTCCAGGGCTCAGGGTCCATCAACAGCAGAAGCAACTCAGCGATAGTAGAGGTCTCCATATGGCTGCCCCAGCTTCAGAGGTCTGGCTCCATCAGGGCAAAATCATGTGGTCTCTCTGCTGGCTCCTCCAGCTTCTCGGACGCTGCCATCTTGTCTTGTCTGTGATTCATCATCTCTGAGACTAGCTCCCAACAACTGTGGAAGACAGCTTCTCATCTTCACGAGGGAAGTATCATGAGTTTTCCCAGAAGTCTCAGGAGAAAGTCATGCCCACATAGAGGCCTCATTGGCTACTCAATGGCTATGTCCAGATTAACAGGTTAGACTCCACCCCTACAATTCTATCATAAAATTAACATAAGCATATCACTGCCACAAATATTCAAATTTCTCTTTCTTGTGGATATTAGTTTAACCTAACAGGAACATGAACAGTATTTCTTGCTAGTGTTTCCATGATAAATATGAGTATTACACTGCATGACTATTCCCTAGGAGGATAGGTAGTGGAACTCTGCTTCCCAGTATGCCCTCAAAAATGTTTTGTCTTAACATAAAATTTATAATTCTCTAATTAGCCTATGGAATGATGAGTGTGGTAGGTAGAGGAAGGCAAAATTGGAAATTCTTAGTTTATTTAAAAATAATTAAAGCCCAATAGCCATTTTCTCTCACAAAGTTTGCCCAAGCCTTCTCTTTTTATTGAAATAAAAATATTTGACTATTAAATTCCTAAAACATTCACAAACAGCATAAATTAGATATTCATAAAACCATGTTACTTGGATAAGAAACAATTACACAATAAAATTGTGATTCCAAGTCATGCCAAATTCATATTCTACAAAGAACTAATCTCTGGGGTTTCCTTGATTGTAATCTGCACACAAGCAGGCTGCCAGGCAATATAGCTGTTTGAACCAGGCCATATGGGTTTATAAAGAAAAGAGAATCTAGATTCAGGAAAAGAAAATATCGCGATTCAGTGCAAGCAGAAAAAGAACAGAGTTCACTGTAATAGGTAGATTTATTGTGCCAACCTGGCCAATAAATATATGTGGGATTAATAAGGTTTTAGCTTAATTGAAGGGCAAAGAGATAAATGACTTGGTGAGTCACACCTTTCCATCTCTTGCTCTCTGATTATCAGACCAGTGTGTGGCTGCCTCAGCTAGTTCTTTGCCTCAACTTGTGAGCTACACTATCTGCGAGACATCTAACTCATGGACCATATCACTACAGTGTGAGGGTCCTTTGAGTCATGTTGCACCACACTGCCGGTGTATGCAGCACTTGAGCTGGGCCCTGGCTGATTGTTGGTTACCAGCTCTACTGTTTGCTGTCTGTACCTGGGACTGCCTGTATAGCTTGACAGAAGACTCAGCTGTCTGCTTCCCTGGCTTGCCCCTAACAGCCACTATGAATCAAAGGTCTGTCAGTATATTAACTGTCTCATGGAAATGAATTTAACTGAACCCTTTTTGCTGCTTTGTGCACTAGTTAGCTGTATATTTCATTGTGATTTTTATATCCATCTATCATCTATCTATTTATCTATTATCTATCTATCATCTATCCATAACTGTGCTGGATTTGTTTCTCTAAAGAATCCTGTCAGACATATTCACCAAACACACTCCAGAGACTATATAGTTCAAATCTTGGATTTGCCTTTTATGGGTGGGTACTTTGACAAATGATTAAAACCAGTAGGCCACAATGTGCACATTTGAGAAATGAGGATAATATTATTTTATGCATGATTATTATAAGAAAAATAATTTGGAAACTAAAATTCAGCTATGAAAGTTGTTTTATATAAGGAAAACATTTGTCAGAGGTCATTGATACTTTTATTTTTAGAATTAGATAGCTATGCCAAACAAATTCTTTGTTTCCCTTGTATTGTAAAAAATAGAAAGAGTATTTGATTATTGCCAAATTAAAAGTGAAATTCACTGCCATAGAATCTATTTGAACTCATAGTAATTCTGATGACTACATATATCCCTAAAATTTCTTGCTTTTTGTGTTCTTTAAAGTAAATTTTGGGTTGGGATGGGTAGAACAATAGTATAGTTACTGTTAAATAATCTGTACTACTTGTAACATTCTCTCTGAGCTTTGAAAATAAAATTTCCCTCCCTGCTGATTTTGTCCTTTTTTGCTTGACAGAAACAGATGACTCATTACTCAAGATGTGAAGATGGCATCAATTTAAAGTTTTCAAAGTCTCCAGCAAATTAACTGACATCAGAATCGAGGCTGAGTTCAGGCACACAACAGATGTCCTTTGTCCTAAGTTTTAGCTCAAAACCTGTCAAAATCTATCTAATGTGAATGAAACTTAATGTCCACATACCTTAAAACTTGAGTTGTACCTTAGTTTTAGCCAATGAGATAAAAGAAACAGAAAATTCCAATAACTCTATACTACTGTTTGTGCTTCCCTTGTTAGGCATGTAATTTGAAGATATTAGCTTTTTCTAATGTCTAATATTTCAGTTAATCCAGATGGCCACATATGCTGCACCTTGCAGAATCAGAAACAGAAAACAAAATGAAGTAACATTGCAATTCAGAGATTGTTGTATAAATCACAGGAACAATCAAAAAGTACTATCTAGTGCACACTAATTCCTGGTAAAGAATCCTAATTTGCTAAATCTGAGTGTTATCAGTTCATTTAACCCTTATCATTCCATAATTTTTGTATTGGTAAATTATAATAGTAGTACTCTTTTGGGGGAGATTCCTGAATGGGGTATTTCAAGTAGAGCACACGCACCAAGTCAATATACTGCATATACTCATGTATAAGCTGAGTTTTTCAGCACATTCTTTAAAAAGTTTTATCAGAGCAGGCTCTGATTTGCCTTTATTCTTTTTTTTTCTTTAATCATTTTACTGGGGGCTCATACCATTCATCCATCCATCCAGCCATCCATTGTACGTCAAACACATTTGTATACTTGTTGCCCTCATCATTCTTAAAACATTTGCTTTCCACTTAAGCTCTTGGTCTCAGATCCTCATTTCCCCCCCTCCCTCCCTGCTCCCAGCTCCCTCCTAAACCCTGGATCATTTATAAATTATTATTATTTTGTCATTTCTCACACTGTCCAACATCTCCCTTCACTCACTTTTCTGTTGTCCGTCCCTCAGGGAGGGAGTTATATGTTGATCCTTGTGATTGGTTCCCCCTTTCTCCCCCACCTTCCTTCCACCCTTCTGGTATCGCTACTTTCACCACTGGTACTGAAGAGGTCACCTGGTGTTGGATTCTCTCTGTGTCATGTCAGAGGAACCCACCTCTGATATTTAACACCGGGGGTTCGTTTGGTACATGTGCACTGCAGTAATTATTTCATTATTATAGTACAGTCATAAAGAGCATGAGAAAGAGAAAGATAACATAGTCAGACATATATCATGATAGCATGCTTGCCTCAGTCCCGCTTGGTGGTCCTCATGGAGTGGTGGGGAGTGGGGAGGGGAGGACATGGAGAAGGGAAAGGGGGGAGAGGGACAGGAGTTAGGGGTGAAGAGGTGACTGAGAGAGAGAGTCCTTTATTCTGACCAAGCCTTTTATATCTTTTGGAAACAAGCAAGGCCCCTAATTACAGGTAAAGACACACGTCACAGGAAGAGGTTATGCTACATTAATGAGGGATGGTCTAGGGTCACACACATTATAGGAAAGGGAGGAAGTTGGGGTATACATGTGACAAGAAAGGTGGACTCTAGCTAGCTGAAGTGACCAGATTTTAACATTGGTAAAGTGGGACACCATTGATGGGGAAGAGGGGGGGTAAAAAGGATATATTCCCTTCCTGTTCTCCCTTTGTTTCCTTGCTTAATATGCATTCTTACAAAAAATCAGGACTTTTTTTTTAAACGTAGTGGGACCTGGGAAAAATTCTTTAAAATCGAGACTGTCCCGCCCAAAGTGGGACATCTGATCACTTTACCTAGACTCAACATGGCAGCCTAACCTTGATCATCCTTGCTGAGCTTTACCTCTCTGTCTCTCCTAAAAAGAAATCATCTGCTACTATTCTTATCAGAAGATAGTGGACCAACTTTAGAGTGGGACAGGCTATAGTTTGATGGCTCTGGATGGCTAATTATCCTTAGGGAGAATAGTTCTTGACTTTCTTCGGTTGACTTTCAAGTGTACAGCATATGCCATGTGTAGCATGCAGCTTAAGTGAGGCATATATTTGGGAGAGACAGCCCTTGGTAATGAGAAGTTGAGACTGAGCCGCAGGAAGGAGCTTAATTAGGGATGAAAGGTAACTATAGGCTTTATTAGAGTTAGGAAAGGACTTTGGGGAAGGAAAGAGGCAGCAGAGAATGAGAGACAGGAGCATCTTGAGCTCCTGGGTGGTCCCTGGACCCGAGAGTGAGGTCATGGAAGCCACGCCTGGCAGTGAGGCAGTGGAACATATAAGGGCTTGAGCCAAGGATGTATGTACCCATAAAGGGAAGAGGCTTTCTGATGTTGCAGTTACAGGGTCTGAGTCAGCAAATGGTTTGTGAGAGCATAGATCTACCTCCTGGAACACTGAGGGAAGAGACTGTACAGACTTGGCACTGAGAGATAAGCTCTGTGAAGAGGCTGTACCCTTTGGGGAGATAAGCTCTGTGAAATGCCAGAGGAAGGCTTTACAAAGTTCACCAGGTTGTTCATCTCTTTCTTAGTGAGGCTCACACAAAAATGGTGCAAGGGGCTGCCTAGTCCAGGGAATTGCCCAGTCCAGGAGACGCCCTGGTTTGACCCTGGTCCATACAGGTATCAGCTCCTCATTTTCCCCCTCCTTCCCTGCTCCTAACTCCACCATGCACCCTTGATAATTTAAATTATTATTGTGCCATGCCTCACACTGTCCAACAATTCCCTTCACCCACTTTTCTGTTGTCCATTCCCCGGGGAGGGGACTATATGGATGTTCTTGTGATTGGTTCCTTCTTTATCCCCCACTTTCCCTCCACCCTCCTGGTATCGCCACTCTCACCACTGGTCCTGAAAGATTCATCCGGTTCTGGATTCCCTGCATTTCCAGCTCTTCTCTGTACCAATGAACATCCTCTGGTCTAGCTGGATTTGTAATGTAGAAGTGGGATCATGATAGTTGGGGGTGGGTGGGGAGGAAGCATTGAAGAACAAGAGGAAAGTTGTATATTTCATCATTACTACACTGCATCCTGACTGGCTCATCTCCTCCCTGTGACTCTTCTTTAATGTGGTGTCCCATGACCTACAAAGGGGTTTGGGGCCCTCTATCTGTACTCCCCCTCATTTACAATGATATAATTTATAGTTCTTTGATGCCTGATGCCTGATCCTTTTGACACCACATGGTCACACAGACTGATGTACTTCTTCCTTGTGGGCTTTGTTGCTTCTGAGCTAGGTGGCTGCTTGCTTACCATCAAACCTTTAGTATCCCAGATATTATATCTTTTGATAGCTTTCTTCACTACCATTGCATATGCACACATTTGTCTTCATGATTGTGATGGGAAGGTGAGTATCATGTAATGCCAATTTAATAGAACTCTTCTTGCATTGAGGAAGTATTTGAGTGGAGGTCCAATGTCCATCTGTTGCTTTAATACTAACCCTATAAGTGTGTGCACATAGATCTATTTCTACATCCTCATATATAAATGCATTTATATATGTACATGCCCATATTTAGACCTCTATAAATGCCCTTTGCCTCTTATTTCTTTCCTCTATTTCCTTTTACTTGCCTCTTGTCCCACTATCATGCTCAGCCTTCATTTGGGTTTCAGTAATTTCTCTTGATTACCATACCCTTGATCAATGCCTACCAGGCCTCTCACACCCTCCTTGTCATCGATTTAGGATTACTTCTTGTTCTTCTTATCCTGGGTATATAGACACCAGCACCTGTCCCCCACCACCCCTCTCCCATATCCCCCAGGAACCATCAGTCCAGTAGTTTTCACCTCTATACTGATCATCCCGTCTATCTTATCTAGATAGACCTTTAGAGATAATAATATGCAAAAAAAAAACCAAGAGAGCAAGATGAAGAGATGAAAGAAAAGAAAAAAATTTCAACAAGAAAAAAACAATGTCCAGAACTAAAAATAATATGTAAGAAAGATCTGTAAATAGTTTTAAGTCTGTTTGGTGACCTCTAGGCGTGACCTCCAGTCGAGTCCAGTGGGGTTCCACACCCTGGCCCCAAAGACTATACGTGCTACTTCCTTGGAATCTCCATGCTCCTCTCCCCTCTCTGCTCTGCTGCACATCCTTAGTGTTTTCTTCTGTTTGGTAGGGTCAGACCTGATGGAATCCCAACACTGTCTCCAGTGTTGCACGCCACAGGTCAGCGAGGTAAATCATGTGTCATGGTGGGGCCAGTCATATAGTCCTCTCTGTGCATTGGTTGTTCTGAGCGGGGATATCGTCCTCAAGGCTGGATGGGTCACTCTCCCTTCCTTTCCCCTTCATTTGCTCCCATTTCCTCTGATCAGATCTGTACTTCTCCCTGAACTGCAGCTTCAGCTCAGCACATTTTTTAATGCAGTTTTTTATGGTAAAATGAGGTGTCTCAGCTTATACTTGAGTATACAATATTAAATATTTACTTGAGAAAAGAAACAGTCCATTCATTTGTTTGTCTACAGGATGCAAATATTGAATTTATTTTCCCTCATGCATTATCTGAAGAGCAAGAATTGAAAAACGAATCTTCCTCTCATAAGCCTCTATCACTTATGGTCTGGGTGTAGAATGAACCACTTTATCAAAATACCCAGAGCTTCTTCATATATAACTCAATATGAAGTGCTGTTTCACTATAAACGATTCTAAAAACCCCTTGGGCTCACTAATTACCCTAACCCATTTTCCAAAGTTTTTGAATCATTGTATTATAACTGCAGCTTCTTTTAAACTTTCAGACATTCTTGCATTGAGGTGTTGAATATACTAATTTTTAAAAATATGAATATGATGGATACATTGATGAATGAATTATAAAAAATTACATAAAGGATTGAAAGGCCTGGAATTTTGACATGACAGCACGTCTCAATAGAAATTTGGGTTAAAATAAAAAAAAATCTTTGGAAGCTTTAATGTTGTATTTAGATAGAATATAGTGATATCTGATTTTCTGAACAGTTTGTGAAAATGACCTACTTGAAGAATAGAATTTCTATGCATGCACCTTTGTTTGGTGTCATTTTAAAAATAATCTATTAGACAATATGGTTTCTGAACTATGGTACCTGTTTACTTTTTTATTAAGCAGAATGTAGTGAACATAGTTTAATATTGATTTAATGACTCATGGTTATTACAAACTGTGCTGAGAACTATATATTTTTCTTAATATTAAAATTTACAAGATCAGCGACATCTGCATTAAATCTTCTGAGAGGGTTTTTCTGGGCTAATTAAATTTTAAAAAATTATTTCTATTATCTGTAAATTATCACGCTAAAATGGGTTACTCTGTTGATTCAAATCTTCCCTTCACTGGAATTTTTGATAAGATGTGAAAAAACGGAGAACAAACATTCATGTAGATAGGAGTAATATTAGTTTACCTGACCACCAACCGTCAGTTTGTCATAATGTGAAGTCTGGTGTGTTGCTATGGTGTTGGAATTTCTGACACTAGTATTTCAAATACCAGCAGGGGCCTACATGTTGGATATGTTTCAGCAGAGTTTCTAGACTAAGAAGGGACTGTAAATTACCCAATGAACTTATTATGGTTCACAGAAGAGGTTGTCTAATGCAGTACTGGAAGATGCACTACTTAGATCGGAAGGCACGCAAATACACATGCGCATGCCAAGGGTGGGGGGACAGGACTAGAGAATGCTTTAGGTTGCAATTAGTCAGTGCCCATTTGATGACAGCCAACAAAACCAAATTAATTTAAAATCAAATAAATCATTTCTATCTCTAGTTCTGTCTGTGCTACCAAATAGATTAGGTCTTCCCAAATAAAGTAGATCTTCCCATATTGCAAAGACTAAGTCAATTTCTCTTGCTCTTCTGATCTTTTTCAGCCATTTTCCCACTAACCAAAATTTGCCACTCTGTCATGATTTTATGACATCCATGATCGTGTCATCCATGATAGCATGGATATATGTGGCTTATAACATGTTATCTGGGAGTGTAAAGCTTTCATGGTTTCTGTTGTACATATCTCACTAAAATTAAATAAAATGTCATTTAAAATGAAATCTGTTTATATTTACATATACAGATGCATTTATTTTGAACATACATTTATTTTACATGATATATATCGTTTATAATAAACTTTAGAAAATATAAATGTCTAAGAGACATGCAGATTCTTTGTTCCTCTCTCTCCAAATTGAGCTGATAAGTATCTTTTCAGGATGGTCACAAATGTAGCAAAATGTAAAACACATGTAAAAAATAAATGTTACTCTTTATAAAATTCAGGTATGGTTGATAAAAAATCATTTTAAATGACATTTGAAACAAAAGTTAGGGCTATTCTTCATTTGCTACATCACAGAGAAACAAAACAACAGAAATGAATATATATTTTTTCTTTATTTTAGATCTTTGGAGATTATTTGAATGCTAAAGCATGAGTGGACACAGGAATACCTTGTGCAGAAAATGTAAATATTGGCCTGGTAGTCATAATATCAAACGAGCCTCCCTAAAACCCAAATATGTGAGCAAAAATATTGAATATTATGGTCAACAGTCTGTAGTCAGGCACCCCACTATGTTGCTGAATGATGGTCTTGGTGAAAGGACAGCTTCATAGTGACTGTCTAGCAGAACCAGAGTAGGATTTCATCAGCTATGCTGCAAAGACACCAGCTGTCACTCTACTTTTATGGATGTAGGTAGCTACCTGTTTTCATGTAAGGCATGTGTGAGAAATAGGCTGACTTAAAACCATCTTAGTCATTGATGATCATATTTATGTTTGTGAGTGCATAGAAAAACATAGAAAGACCTAAACTTATGTCTTACAAAGAGACTATGCACAATCACATCAATTCATATGTATGTTTATATTGCACTTGTGTATATACATGTATATTTTTAAAACAAAACAAAGCTCACTGCCATTGACTCAATATGAACTCGTCGTGTCTATTTAGGACAGAGTTAACTTCTCCTGTGGGTTTTCAAGATTGTAAGCTTGTATGAGAGTCGAAAGACTTATCAATTGATCTTTAATGAACAATAAATACAGCGTGTATACTGGACTTAAAATGATAATATTTATACTTTTAAATAATCGAAAAGAAATACACATATTTAATCACATCCTCATGTTGTTAATACTAGATGAATCTTTTGAGTTAGAAGGTACCCAAAATAAGTTTAAAACCAGGAACTTAAGCATAAAATGATCATAGAAAATAAATTGATAATATTGCATTTTTGGGGTTTTTTTTTTTGTTGTTGTTGTTGTTTTTGTGGGCCTCACTGCCCTCTGGTGGTCGTGGGAGCCACCCTGTGCCATTCCTGAGAGCCGCCGCTGGATTTGAACCACCAAACCCGCGGGGCGCAGTCCCACACTCAACCACTTACACCACCGGGGTTCAGCCCAATATTGCATTTTTTTGCACACTGGATACTACAAGTTAGTAAAAGACATAAGTGTAAATTCGGAAATTTTATTGAATATACTTTACAGGTAGGACCTCAAACTTACTTAAGTAACAGGCTAAGAGATCAAGAGAGAAACAGGCTAAGAGGAATGAAAGAAATGGGGAATCACATCCATCTGACATGTATGCACACACATTTATACATGCATGTACAAATACCACATTTGTGTATGTCTACATGCATGTTAAAAAGGAAACCTTCTCTACTGCAGAGTCAATATGGGCTAATAGTAATCCTATCGAATAGTCGGCTGCTCCTGTGAGTTTCCCACAAGTGTTTGTGGGAGTAGAAAGATTCACCGGTCTCTTGCGGACCAACCTGTGCTTTTGAACTGCTGACCTAGTGATTATCAGCCCAAGGAGTAACCCGGGCTCCTGTGCGTTAGAGCTTTGAGTTGGTTTTGGTTTGGGGAAGATAAGTAAAACCAAATGATCATAATGCGAAGCTGTTGCCATCTAGGTCAGTAGATTCTGAAAGGGTTGTTTATATCTCTCTAACCCGGTCCCAAAGAATTTTTTTTCTTTGATTTATGTAACAGTAAAACAGCTGTTTTGGAATCCTTGAGGGACTTAAATGATTGTCTTTTAAAATGTCTTTAAGTTTGTGGATCAAAAAGCAGTCTGAACAGATACATCATTGCTATATAGTGGATGTGATAAGGTTTTCTAATTAAGTTCTTCTAGTACAACATTTGCTAACCTTGATTACTGGGTAGGTAAATTGTTAGGATAGATAATCTTCCCCAGCAAAACACACCTGATCTTTTTCTTACCAGTGTAATTTTCAAGTTTCTTATAATTTTTTTCAGGATATTCCCTCATGATTGGTCTGTTTCCTTTGAGAAATTTCGTGGATATTACCCCTTGGAAATCCGTGAAAACAAGTCACCATAGCCTTCTGAACTGTTCTGCCCTGAATGAAAGTGGCTCAGAAGAATGCCTTGGGAGACACTCTTGGATGGCTCTTTTTTTGACTGCAGCCTACCTTTACTAAGTGTATTGCTGAAATTGCTGAAATAGTCTTCAACCATCCACTGATCACAGGGACAAGTTTAAACTTGTTTAAAACAAGTCCTTTCATGTATGGCCTGGAATCTTAGTAATAATTCTAAAATAAAAGTGCAAGCACTTGAAGTTGGAAAACAAGAAGGAAAAAACATGCTTTGCATTTTTCAAGCTAAAGGAACCATTTTAATATTAAAGGATTTGATGGAAAAAATGTTGAATAATGCAGAAAGCATCAAAAGAAAATATAAACAATACTCAGAGGTACTGCATAAAAAAGAACTGATCAGTGTTTAACTATTTCAGATGGTGGCATATGACCAAGATCTGATGGTATTGCAGGAAGAAGTTCAAGTTGAATTCAATTTTTAGCTGAAAAAGGATCAATTTAATACCAATCAAAATGTTTCAAAAACTGGATACATCACCTAGTGCATTTACTGTGTGAAGAAATTTAGAAGACATTTATCCAGCCAATTGCCTGCAGGACCAGTGCCCATTCTAAAGAAATGTGATCCAACATATTAGGGAATTATTGAAAAATACCATTGCCATTCAAACAACATGATACTCAGCATCATTAAAGAAGAGTTGCTATAGTACAAAAAGGTACTATCAGTAATTCAAGAAGATCATAAGGACTGAGAAGTACTAGTGTGGGTATTAGATGTATCTCTGCCCAAAGCAGGGAAAATGGAATGAATTTTTAGAAAAATTGACCATTCAAAGCTAGTAAACTCACTGGATCATGAAAAACGATAGATAACATTGTGAAGAATGAGAATTCAAGAACACTTAATTGTGCTTGCTCATGAAACCGTCTGAATATACACCAGGAGACAGTCATTCGAGAAAAATCGGGGAATAGTTCATAGTTTAAAATCAGGAATGGTGCGTGTGAATTGTATTCTTTCACCATACTTATGCAATTTGTATGCTCAGGCTGTAGTTGGAAAAACTGGACTGTATGAAGAAAAACCCAGCATCAAACTTTGTGTGCTGAAAGCCAGGAGGATTTCCTAGCACTTAATGATGAAGATCACAGACGACAACAATTGATATTGATTGTGCAGCAGCATAAAGAAAGCAAAAATCCTCATAAAATATCAATAAACAAGCATGCTTATAAATGAAATGTAGATTGTATTTATCAAGTATTTCACATTGGTAGGGTTAACAATCAAGAAATAAAAATTTTGTATTGGGAAATCTGCTGCAAAAGACGTCTTTATACTGTTAAAAAGCAAAGATGTCATTTTGGAAGATTTAGTTGCACCTGGTCTGAACCATGGACATTTTAATCAACTCATATGCATGTTAAAGCTTCATAGTGAGTAAGCTAGACTAAAGAAGAACCATACCTTTAAGTGATGATGTTGATTAAGAATATTATATGTATAAATAAATTAGGAAAATAGCCAGCATACTCCTTAGAAGTGAGACTATTTCACCTTATATGCTTTGATGTGGGCTGTCAAAAAGATGAGACCAAACCCTAGAGAAAGGCATTATATTTTCAGAGTAGAGGCTCAGCAAAGAAGAGGAAGCCCCTCAGTGATATGGATTGAAATCGTGGATACAAGGATGGACTCAAACATGTCACTGATTATGGGAATGGTGCAGGACCTGGCTTTGTTTCATGCCATTGTCCACATGGTTGCTATGAGTTAGATCTGGCTTGAAGACACTTGACAACCATACCAAGTATTATTTGTATTATCCATGAACTATAATTAATATTTTAATATTTCTTTCCTTTAATATCTTCAACAAGTTCATTAAAATATCTTGGATTTTATATCTAAAACAATACAAATATCCCCTCCTCACCCTTTATTCTCTTTCCATTCCAATCATGTCAGTTAGATCATCATCTCTGTCATTACTAAAAGTTTTCTTGTTTCTTATTTTTATAGTCCCATCCTCCATTCTCATCATTCCTCATAGATGAGAACAAGGATTACCAAACAGAACTGCTGTAGTTCATGCTTTTAACTCTCCTATGGATTTTTAAAAGATTTAATGTAAAATCTAATCTCTATAATAGTTAAAAACCTGGTCATACTGGTTAGGAGAACTAAGGTGCACCTGACTCCAGCCAGCTGTTAAGGAGCAGGAGCTATTTCTTTTGAGAGGCAGGTACCATCAGCATTTTCATCACATTTGCTTATGCTCCTGTTTTGTCTTCAGTGATCATGTCAGGAAAGTGAGCAAAACAGAATGCCAGATTCTTATGACAAATTGATCTTGCATTGAAGGAGTACTTGAGTAGAGGCCCTATGTCCATCTACTGCCTTAATTAACATATAAATATATGAGCATAGATCTATTTCCCTATCATTATTATAAATATATATTTACATATGTACATAACGCTATAAATGTACTTTGTCTTCTACTTCTTTCCTTTATTTAGCTTTCTTTACTCTTGCCCAGCTATAATGGTCAACCTTCATTTGGGTTTCAGCAATTCCTTTTGACTATATTGCCCTTATTTGCATTCCCACCAGGCATCCTATGCCCTGCTCGCCATCGATTGTTGTTCCCTGTTCCGGTGTTTATTGATACCCCCTTCCTTTTCCCCTGCTCCCCTCTCTCCCATGACCACCCCAAGCTGTCAGTCCTGTTGTTTTCTTCTCCAGATTGTTTATCCCTGATTGTTTATTTTTTGCATGTCAATCTAGCTTGGTGGTTCTCAACCTTCCTAATGTCATGACCTTTAATACAGTTCCTCATTTTGTGGTGACCACCTAACCATAAAATTATTTTTGTTGCTACTTCATAACAGTGATTTTGCTACTGTTATGAATTGGGTGATTCCTGTGAAAGGACTCTTCAACCCCCAAAAGATTGCAACCTGCAGGTTGGGAACCACTGGCCTAGATGTTGTGTAGCTAGAAATGCAGAGAAAATAATAAGGAAAAAAGACAAGACAACTCAAAACAAAACAAAACAACAAAATAAGAAAAAGTTACAAACAGTTCAAGGTCTGTGTGTTGACCTTTAGATGTATTTTCTGGTCAAGTGTGGTGGGTGCCACACACTAGGTCCCCAAATCTATTTTTGGTTTTCCTTAGGGACTTACTTGTTTTGATCTCCCTGCACATATATTACATGACCTCAGTGTTTCACCCTGGTGTGGTGGGGTCAATTCTCACACTGTGTTGTCAATGTTTTCCCTATTAGGGCTATGGATCAGTGAGGAGCTTTGTATGTCCTAGTATGTCAGCCCTCTGGTCCTCTCTGTGTCTTGTCTGCTCGGAGCAGGAATATTACCCTCAGGACTTGGTGTGCCAGGATGTTTTCCACTCTCTCCTTCCCTCTTCATTTGCTCCTGTGTGCTGTGATAAGGACTGCCCGCGTCCCTGATATGTAGCTTCAGTGCTATCCTCTGAAATGCATTCTTCTGAGAGGGCGTGTTGTGTGGGGTGTGGAGGTCTCCACATAGGATTGGGGCCAGCCCGGCAGCCATCTCTATCGGTTTGCTGCTTCATGCTGATATGTTGGCACACTGGATTGAAGTCTAGTCTCTCACTCTTCTGTTGAGATATAAACAATAACCTCCCCTTGGGTGGGTTATTGTCCTGTTTCTCCATTACCCATGTTTTTAAATTTCCTTTCTCCTCCTTTATACTTGGCTGTTACACATATCCCTCGATTAGGCCCAGCCCGTGCCATAATATCTGCATCTCATCCCAGGAATATATATATATATATATATATATATATATATGTATATATATAGTAGCTTTTCCCCTATGCCCTTTTGCATTTTTATACTTACCTCAGTGGACTCGTGTTGTTCTGTCCTTTTGTGCTCAGCTTACTTCACTTCACACATTTTCCTCCAATTCTTCCCATGTGGTGACATGCTTCCTGCATTCTTCCCTGCTTTTTAGGGATGCATAGATATCCATAGTTTGTCTGCACCCAACTTTTTTATCTATACATCCGTTGATAGAAATTTGGGTTGTTTCTGTCTCCTTGCAATTGTGAACTGTTCATTGTGGCATCCCTTGCTTTTTATCTGTAGGCTTATTTCTATCTTCCTGCTCTAGGACACCAATAATTCGAATCTTGTCTTGTTTCATGGAGTCCCCATCTTCCTCAGGTTTTCTTCAGATTCTTTTGCTTTTTCACTTGGCTGTTACTCTCATTTTATGAATACTGCCTAGTTATCTTTGAGATTGCTGTTCTGATTCTCTATGTCTGTCATTCTATTATCAATGTAATTCACTGTTTTGTCTATTTCTGCTATTTGATTTGTTAATGCTTTTACTTCCCTTTCTTGTAAGGATTCTAGTATTTCCAGTTTTGTTTGCAGGATGGATCCCCTAATTTCCTGAATGCCACTAAGCAATATTAAGCATTCTTTCACTAGTACTGCAAGTGCTGCTTCTTCTGTGTAAATGATTCTGTTTGGATTATCGTCAGTCATTGACTTCCTTTTTCCTCTAGATTTTTTTGGCTGCTGCAGGTGTTTGCTGTTACTTGCTTGGTATCATGAGTCTGCTGATGATGGAGCATTACATTTTGAGATGTTGGTGGGGGGTTGCCTCTTTCGGTTAAGGGAGTGTGTTAGTCCGGGTAGACTAGAGGAACAAATTCGTAGACAAGCATAGGGATATAAGGAAAAAGTTTATATATAAGAGGAATAGGACACTAAGAAAACATCCAAACCCAGTCCAGTACAAACTCACAAGTTTGATATTAGCTCATATGTCTGATACCAGTCTATAAAGTCTCCTTCCGACTCACGAAGTCACAGGCCGGTGGGTACAGAGTCCCGGAGCTGACAGGGGTCCCCTCATGGCTCTTTGCTTCCAGGGCTCAGGGTCATCAACAGCATCCAGTGGTGGTAGAAGCAACTCAGCGCTGGCAGAGGTCTCCAAGTGGCTTCTTCAACCTCAGAGGTCCGGTTCCATCAGGGCAAGGCTGTGTGGCTTCTCCTCTGGCTCCTTCAGCTCCTTGGTTGCTGCCATCTTGTCTTGTCCATAGTTCGTTGTCTCTGAGACTAATTCCCAACAACTGGGAAGATAGCTTCTCATCTTCATGAGGGAAATATCGTGAGATTTCCCAGAAGTCTCAGAGAAAGTCATGCCCACATGGAGGCCTCATTGGCTACTCAGTGGCTATCTCCAGATTAACAGGCTAGGCTCTACCCCTACATCTCAATCATGAAATTAACACGAGCACATGACCGCCACAGGGAGGAACAGATAGATTCTGGAAAACAGAGTGCATAGATGAGGAGGGAATCTTAGTGTGGTGAGAGGGATGAACAGAGTTTAGGTGCTCTTGGTGAGGTTTTAAGTGGTGGTCTTAAACATAGAAAGATATCCTGCAGGTATAATAATTTCTAAAGAGTTGGAAAAGATTGTAAGTGAAAAAGGTTGTGTGTTGCCGAGGTGGAGGGAACAGGTTCCACAGGTTACTGTGGAAAAGGTATAATGAATCTACCTGGGTCCCCTCTTGACCCTGTGTATTATGTTGGAAGAGTGCACTCTTTCCGTGATTGTGCGTTCAATAGTGGATACCTGTACAACTCATAATTATATTCTTCTAATGTGGGAGCCTATGGTGTTAAAGAGCTATTATAGTGTATGCTGCAGGAAGCAGGGACTAGCATTCAGGGGGAGATCAGGCATTGGTTCTGAAGGTTACCTAGCCCATAACACAGAAGATTCTGGGAAAACTGGAAATGCTGGGTTCAATTTCTACTGGAGAGGTGATGAGCTCTGTGATTTATTTTTCAAAACAGAATAGAAACACCTCCCCTGATCTGGTCTGACCCACTTGTGTTAGATTTCAAGTGCTCCTGTTTCCCGCATGCTGAGACACTCTCCAACAGACGGGATTTATTTATTTCTGAAAAGGAACTGGGCATTGGTTAGTGATGATCACCTATAGGTAAAGAGATTATCATTCTCTTTCCTCTGTGGACAGCCATGGTGGTTCCCAGTGTTCAACCTCCAAGTATCTGTGTGGGAGTGTGTGGGATGCTCTTGATGTATTAATAATTCTGGCCACTTTCCAATGCTTGTGAGTCAACGGTGTGTGTGTGTGTGTGTGTGTGTGTGTGTGTGTGTGTGTAGTGAGGAAGAGAAACAAAGGGAAGGCTGGTGCTGTGCACAGGGACTACATGCCTGACAAGCCCAGGTGCACTCTCTGTCGGGTGACTGGCAGAAAGGAAGCCTGGGGAGATGTGAGACCTGGCCACCTTACTCAAATCTCAGGATCTCACAGCGAGATGTTCAGATGGGCAATCTTACACTGGCTTCATCTTCCAGAAGTTCCCACAAATCCGTGATCCTGAAGACACGTCCCTGAAGCTAAACATAAAAAGATCAATCTATAATAAAGGCCAAAAAACTGAAAGGAAACCTCAGACTTATATGGGACATCATCAAAAGAGACAACTTAGGTTTGCTAAATATTCTTGAATAGAAAGAAGAAAAAGTAAAAGAAAGAGTAAATAATTCAAGCAATATGAGACTGTCCCTGAAATTTTCACAATACAAATATAACTATCCAGAGAGCCCCAAGAAGAATTAGTCCTAAAAGTATATCATCAAACTTTTTAGTATCAAATAAAAGGAAAGAATCTGGAGAGAAAATCCAGAAAGAGGACTCGCCGCCTTTCAAGTTGAACCAATAAAAAATAAGCTCATATTTTTCAAGGAGATTCATAAATGCATGAAGGCAATGGGTAGATATATTCAAAATTTCAAAAGAAAAATAATACTGAAAACTAATAATTCTATATTATATCTAACAAAATTGCTTCTCAAATATGATGATTTAGAAATGATTTAGAAATAGACATTTTTAGAAAAGGGTAAAACTAAAGGAATTTGTAAAAACAAGACAAGCTTCCCAAAAAAAGTATTAAATGGGAATTCTTTGGGCAGAGAGTCAGCAACAATGACAAGACAGCAGGATACAATCATCATTATTAGAAAATTATCCTATATAAGTAATAAACAAAGTGAAATAAAACGATTCAAATAGGGATAGCCCTATAATAAGGAAAGCAATAATATAATAGCGGAAACAGAGTAGATATTAAACAATCCATTGGACAATAAATTAAGTAGTTTACAAAAGAATAAAGCCTCTGAAACTTGGAATGCTAACACACTAAGAATGCTAACACAGTAATCTAAGAAAACTAAAACCTTAGCAAAATGAAAAGAGGAAAACCATGGAATCAAAGTGACAATAGCAAAGAAAAATTGACAAGAAAATCCACAAATAACATAAAATGATCAACAAGAAAACCAGTAGCACCATTAAGATATAACAAAATTGTAGCAATTAAACCTTACCCATCAAAAACAACATTGAATATAAATTGATTAATCTCACAAATTAAAGGAAAGAAACAATCTAGTTTATTATGCAACTTGCAGAATGCATAAGAAAACATGAACTACTAATGTGCAATTTACAAGACACACCTCAGATCTAAATGGAAAAAAAAAGACTAAAAAAAATCAAAGGATGGGAAAAACATATCAAGTTAATCAATGTAAAAAGCAAAACAAAACAAAAACAGAGGTAGCAGCGTTAATTTCTGATCAAATATTCCTTAAAGTAAAAGCCATTCAGAGAAACAAAGAAGGTCGTTATGTAGTGATGAAAGTCACAAGAAGACTTAACCATAGTCGACATCTATGCACCCCATAAAACTCTTAAAATGCATTGATCAAAGTACTACAACGTTGAAGCAACAATATTCAATAGATCAACTGGAAAAAAGTAAGGTACAGAAGAACCATTTAACACAATAAATGAACTTGATATTTTGAAGCACTTCATACAACAATAGCAAAATTTATATTTATTTCAGGCATTCATGAAATGTATTCCAGGATATATTAGATGTGAATACAGAAAGCACATATCAATAAATTTTAAAGTATTGAGATACTGCAAGCTATCTTTTTTATGATCACAGTATTAAAAATTAGAAATCAATTGGAGCACCTTAATAAGAAAAACAAATAATCCAATAAAAAAGGCATTAGGACAGATGATCCCTCGGAACTAGTGGGGGGAATGGTGATACTGGGTGGAGGGATGGTGAAGTAGAAAGGGGGAACTAATTTCAGGAATCTATATATGACCTCCTCTCTGGGGTGTGGACATTGGGGGCATGGGTGATGGAACACTTTGGACAGTGTACAGTATGAAAAGGTAATAACAATTTGTAAATTATTAGGGGCTCATGGGGGAGGGGGGAGGGAGAAGGTAAAATCTGGGGAGCTGGAATTTGAAAAAAAAAGAACTAAAGGAAAAGGGGAAGGAGAAGGTTATGCTGGAGGCTCAAGTAGAAAATATTTGGAAATGAATATGGCAGCGTGTGTACAAGTATGCTTAATACAAATGATGTATTGAATGTTATAAGAGCTGTAAGAGCCCCCAATAAAATCTATATTTAAAAAGGCAGACAACATGACTAGATAACTCACAAAATTTAATAAATATATGCACAAATATGAGATAGGCTAGTGTACATTGTGGTTACCAAGGAGAAGAAGGAAGAGGAGAAATGTATCCTTTAAATAATAGAGACTAGTTATCATATGATGGAAAATTGGCACTGAATGCACTGTACTCACAGCATGAGATTAAAAATGAATGTTTGCATGTAGACTTATTAGTATGTTGGTAATTACTGGTGAGTACTTAAATGAGGATATATAAAAATATACATAAAACTAAAACACAATGCCATTTAAGTTAATTCCAACTTTGTAGGATCCAATCCTTTGTAGGAATTCCAAAGCTGTAAATATTAATTTATAAATATCTGGGTGTAGGCATACATATTTATTGAAGACACACATATGGATATTCCACACATATAATCAAATGCCATAGAAGTGGTTTACTGGGTTTAAAAGTTTAGGAATGTAATTTCCTGTAACATCTCATTCAATTGGAATAGCACAGCATATCTCACAGAATTCATATTTTGTATTCCAATGAATTTTTCTTTCTTTTAAAAACAAAATAGCAAGTATCTAAGGAGCAAGACAGTAAAATGTTTAGCCTGGAAAATGTTACATAGGGTCACAACTAATTCTATTACCTAGTATATGCTGGATGTCAGTGGTTTGGGTTTTGGTATAACATGTTTAGATAGTTCTATCCTGGAAAAAATAAATTACTTTATTCTTTTAACACCACTGTGAGAGTGATCCTGATCTTCTTTTTTTTTTTTAAGAAAATCCCCTGATTCTCTTTGTTAAGATAAAACTAGAACCTAGGGGTCGAGAAAATGTTATGCAGGAAGCCAAAGGAATAATCTTTGTTTTTAGCACAGACAAAAAAGGAAGACCATGTGTGTGTGTTTGTGTGTGTGTGTGTGTGAAATATCTGAATGACAGGAAGGCAGAGGAACAGAGGCCAGAGAAATTGAAGACTGTGTAGTGGAGTCCTGGTGGCATAGTGTTTACTCATAGGGATTCAATTCATATGCTTGACAGTTTGAATGACCAGCCTCTCCTCTTGAAGAAAGATGGAATTTTGTCCTGCTGTATACAGTTAACGTGAGTACTGACTTGATGATAGTGTGCTTTTTGTTTGCTTGTTTTACTAGTGGACGGCAAAACTTTCATTCTCCTCTCAAGTATTAAGTAAATTTAGAAAATTCATAAAACATACAGTAGTGATTGCTAACTGCCATCAAGTGCATAGCAACTCTTAGCAAACCCATATGTGCAGAGTACAACTCCACTGGGTTTTCAGAAAAGTATCCTTGAGCCTCAATTCTGAGTTGAGTTTGATCTTGTCTGGGTGAGTTTGAAATTCCAGCCTTTCCTCTATTAGAGCATGCTATCTTTTGCACCACCCAGGGATTCAGTGATGCTGCCGAAGAATGTTGAATGTATCATGCTCTGGAGAAGAAGGTCAAAAGTATCCTAGGCTGCTATAAGGACATCTGTCTTGGAAGTAAGTTAGCGTGCTCCTTAGAGACAGGATGGTAAACCTTCATCATATATACCTTGGACATGTTGTCAAGAGAGACCAATCCCTGGGGAAGGGAGGGGCAATGAAAAGCCGCCATGCCCTCAATGACATGGATTGACACCGTGACTTAAACAATAGGCTCAGACAGAAACAGTTGTGAGAATGGCACAGAAACAGTGTTTGCTTCCATTTTGCGTAGAGTCATTATGGATCAGAACCAACTTGATGGCACCCATCAAGAACAACAGCAAATTCCTAAGTGGTCACCCTTCTGTGGTGACCAGGCAAAGTTGGGGTTTACTATAGTGAAATAACCGGTTGACTTTTCATCTTCCATAATGGAGACATGGGTTCAATTTCTTGCCACTCCACCTCATGCATAACCTCTACCTGTATTTCAGGGGGGGAGGGGGACTTGCATATTTTGCTGATGCTGAACAGATTTCAGTCGGCCTCCAGAATAAAACAAGTTAGAATAAAGTCCTGTTGTTACACAGCCAATGGAATAACTATATATCACATGAGGATCCCATGTTGAGAGCTGTTTTGATGGCAAGCCCTGATGTTGTAGTGGTTATGCATTATACTGCTCAGTGCAAATCAGCAGTTCAAAACCCCAGTTACTTCCCAGGAAAAAGACAGAGCTTTCTAATCCTACAAAGAGTTTTTGGCTTAGAAACCCACAGGGACACTTATACTCTGCCTTGTAGGGTCACTTTGAGTAAGAATTTACTCATTGGCAGTGAGTTTGGTTTAGAATTTGGAACAGCAATAATAATGTCATGTATTCACAGAATAATGATCTCGTGCTTAAAAATCAATAGCAGAAATTTCAAGATTGCCTAAAGGTTTTGAAACTCTCAATTGGAATCTTAAAATAATCCTACAAAGGGACATGAAAAAGTTCATGTGAAACTGGAATGGAAAGACAATGAAAAAATTTAAGAAACAATAATCTAATGCTTTTTCACAATATGGTCTTCATGTGCTTGATGTCAATTTCATAATTAGAAGTCCAGCAGTATAGTCTAGCCTGTTATTCTGGAGATAGCCATTGAGTAGCCAATGAGGCCTCTGTGTGGGCATGGCTTTCTTCTGAGAATTCTGGGAAATCTCGCGATAATTCTCTTGTGGAGATGAGAGACCATGTCCCCAGTTGTGGGGAGTCAGTCTCCGAGATGACGGACTATGGAAAAGACAAGATGGCAGTGTCCGAGGAGCTGGAGGAGGCAGAGGAGAAGCCACGTGGTTTTATGCTGATAGAACCAGTTCTCTGAAGCTGTAGAATACACATGGAGACCCCTGCCAGTGCTGAGCCATCACTGGCTGCTGTTGATGGATCCTGAGCCCTAGAAGCGAGGAGTCATGGGGGAACCCCTGCCAGCACTGTGATTCTTTACCCACTGACCTGTGACTTCATGAGTTGGAAGGAGACTTTATAGACTGATATCTGGCATATCGGCTTATATTGTACTTATGACTTTGAACTGGACTGGGTTGGGATGCTTTCTCAATGTTCCATTTCTCTTGTATATAAACCTTACCCTTATATCCATGTGCATGTCTATGAATTTGTTTCTGTAGTTTACCTGGACTAACAAATACAACTAGCATTACTGATGAGATGCATTGCAAAAATAATGTTGACTTTGATGATTAAAGTTATGTGTCAAGTTGGCTACATTCTCAGTTGTGTGGTAGTTATGTAATTATGTAATTTAGTAGTTATAATGATATGATTTGCTATTTATTCAATTGTATGATTTGATACGAATATGATAATGTGATTTGGGCAGTTATGTAATGCTACTGACATCTTCCAATTTTAAACTGATGTGGTCATCTTCCATTTTCACATAGTGACCTAGCCGTGATCTAACCATGATGATATATGGCAGCTGCAATCTGGGTGACAGTTCATAAAGCATAAAAAATAACAATATCTAAAATTTTACAGTTCCAATAATAATTTTCTGCTCAGTGTTCTAAACCAGATCCACTGTTTTCCAGTGGATGCCAGCTGATAGTGAATTTACAGGCTAGAGTAAAACTGCTCTTAAGATTTCCAAAGCTATATGTCTTTACAGAAGCAGGCTAACTTCTTTTTTATGCACAGAGGTGGGTTCAAATCCCTATCCTTTTGGTTACCAACTGAATGCTTTATCCACTACACCACAAAGACTCCTTCCTACCACCTCAAAATATTCACTGCCATCGACTCTATTTTGACCCAGAGTGATGCTACAGGATAGAATAACTCTGCCCCTGTGAGTTTCCAAAGATGGAAATCTTGGTTGTTGTAGTTAGATGCCATTGATCTATTCTACTTCACAGCAATTCAATTCACGGCAAAACAAAATGCGACCTGAGTCTATGCCATTCTTACATTATTTTTTTTAATGTTTGAACCCACTGTTGCAGCTATTTTGCCCATCTTTATTGTCAAGGTTCTTCCTCTTTTTCACTGCTCCTCATATTTTTTCACTGCCCCAACATACTTTGCCAAGCACGTTGTCCTTCTTGAATGACTGCTTTCTTCTGATAACTTGTCTAAAGTGAGTGAAATGAAATCTCACCATCCTTGCCTTTAAGGGACATTAGGGCTGTGCATCTAGCAAGATATATTTGTTTGTCCTTTTAGTAGCCCATGGTACTTGCAATATACTTCGCTACCACTATAATTCAACTGCATAGATCCTTCTTCAGTTTTCCTTATTCAGTGTCCACCTTTCACAGACATAGGAGGTGATTGAAAACACTTATGATGTGCATAAGTCATGTACATCACAGTCCTTAAAGAAACACCCTTGCTTTTAAACACTGTAAAGAGATCTTGTGCAATAGTTTTATATAATGCATAATGTCTTTAGATCATTTGAATGCTGCTTCCATGAGCATTGATTGTAAATCCAATCAATTTTGTGAAGACAAAATCCTCCACAACTGTATTGTCTCCATTTATCATGTTACCTATTGCTACCTTCCCACTTAGTTGGGAAGATGTTTATTTTCTTCTCATTGAGTTGGAATTCATGCTGAAGACTGCAATCCTCACTCTTCACAAGCAACTGCTGTAAAGCTCTCCTCACTTCCACCAAGCAAGGTTGTGTCATGTGCATAAGGGAAGTTATCATTAAACCTTCCTCCAATCTTGAAGGCACGATCTTTTTAATAAAATCCAGATTTTCTAGTTATGTGCTCAGCATAGAGATTAAGTAAGTATACTGAGAAGATACAGCCATGATGAACTATCTTTCCTGATTTTAAACACTTTTCTCTCCATACCTACCTCTTGATACATGTATAATCTATGTATGAACAGAATGTTGAAGAGCCATGGTGATGGTAGCCAGAGCCTTGGAGATGCTTACACCACTATTGGATCCACGAGACTTTCCACCCACCAGCCTATGATCTTCCAGCATTTTACATTATTGAAATTGTCAACTTTAGTCTAATGAATAATTAATGGATTAGTATCATATAAATGGGCTATGATCACTCTTATGGAGTTAATATAGAATGGGCTGGGATGCTTTCTCAACACACAATTTCTCTCTGATATTATCCTCTCTTTTACACATATATGAGTGTCCTTGGGTGTGCTTATTCAACTGGGTCTAACACATGGTACCTTGGGAGTAGAGTACTTGAGAAACAAATTGTGAAGTTGCCTTATGTTTTTCTTTGGCTAGCCAGAGGTCAGATGAGGCTGCACTGTTTACTTCATTGTTTTCTAGAAAGGAAATGGGAGCAAAGATTCAAATTTCTAGGAGTTGTTTTTGGTAAATCCATTTGTATGAAATGACAAAAACTAATATAATTAATATAAATTATGAGTTCAGAGCAGGAAATGGTTGCTGGAACTACTTTGAGAGTAGACTACTTAGTCCAAATGACTGAAAGAAGGTCAAAATGGCTGAAAGAAGGCCAACCCTGCCTTAATGCAGTCAGAGATCTAAGGCCATATTGCTTATTAATGCAAGTGTTAAGTTATGATAGATTAGAATTGAATTTGAATTGAATGTTTTAATAATTGAGTTTAATATCTGGCTGTACTAGGTTCATACTGATTTTTTCTATTGTTACTGATATAACTGTTGATAGAAATGATTAATAGGAAGTAAAAATAGAGACTTTGTAAACCTACTTGCCTTCAGTCATTAAGTTTGATCCTTAGTTGGGTCTGGGACATGCCTGCAATAAAGGCTCTAAAAAGATAAACCACACAGAGTGTCTTGAGTGTTCAGGATACTTGAATTTAAAGAGATTTGCTTAAGGGGATATTGACAGACTGAAGAAATAAAGGAATGCTTTGGATTTTTGAATTTTGAACGAGTGGTTAGTGCCTGACCCTGGAAAAGTTTGGAGCCAGGAAGGAACTCACCTCTTTAGTACACAACATTAAAGAGAGCTTGTCAATAGCCTGAATTGCTTTTTAGGTGACCAACTAGATACACATATTGAATGAAGTGGAAGAAACACAGCAACAGAGAAATGGGTTGAGTCTGATCACTGACACCCATGGTTCTGGTTCAATTGGGATTAGAAGAGAAGAATAGAATGGGTTGGCTGGTCTGAGATTCATGACCTAGACCCAGGAGATTAGGATTGTTGGGAATTTGTGAGGGTCTAACCATGCTTGAAAGGCAAGGCAGTGAAAGACCACTTGTGAGGCTAAGTGAGGTGGCCCATATTCAGCTGACCAGATGAAGATAAGATTTCTGTGCTTGTGTATCTGTGCATATTGCTACTGATTTGATGGATAGTCTTTCCTCAGTTTGTCTTTGGTTATGGATGCAGGCTTACAAGGGTCCAAATGGAATGAAGATTCTTCACATAAAAGAACATGCTTGTCACCTCAAAAAACAGGGTTGATGTAAGTGGATAGTATAGAAATTGCATATCCAAAATTGGGGGATAAAACCATGAAGTGATTGGCATACAAACTTTCATGGGTTGGGGAATATATTCAAAGGATTATAGGATTATGGTAAAGGTTTCACATAACTGCAATTGTTAAGTATGGAATATTTTTGTTTTGTTTAATTATAGAATATTTTGCTTAAATGAGGGTGACACATTTTGAGTTACATGCAATTTAGTTTCATTCTGTTAAGTACACATATGATTTCAATACTGTTTTGTTAAAAATTATGTATGGCTAAAGAGTTGTGTAAAAGTATCAAGTTAACAAGGTCTAACACATTACCCAACACCAAAACCTACTACACAGTCACAATAGTTAAAACAGACTGGTACTGGTATATTGAAAAAGCACATAAACAATGGGACAGATTGAGAAAAACTCAGAAATAGGTCCAACAACCTCTATATAACTGATTTTAGACAAATGCCTATATATATATATATACATACACACACATATGACAGGCTGTTCAATAAATGTTACTGGCAAAATAGATCTACAGTGGCAGAAGAATTAAACAGGTCCCATACCTCAGGCCATGTACAAAAACAAACTCCAGCCAGATCAAAGGCATAAATGTGGATCTCATTAATGAGATCACAATAAAGATCATTAATGAAGTAGGGACAAATTTGTGTATAGGCGTATGCATACTACAAAATATGATGGTTGAAGGACACAGAAAAAACAAAATAGAAGTCTGAAATCTACTCAAAATAAGACACATGCTCATTAAAATAATTCAGAGAGCAAAACAAGAGCCCACATACTTGGAAAAATCTTTTGTAATGCAAAAACTGACAATGGCTAATCTTTAAAATCTATAAGAATAATACAATACCTCAAGTAGAGAAAAACAAGTAATTCCAATGAAAACATTTCATTGTTCGGCAAAAGGCATGAGCAGACAGTTCACAAAAAATGATATTTAAATTGCCAACAAACATAGAGGTGGGGTAGGGAAACTCTGAAAATCACTACCTATCCAAGAGATAAAAATAAAAAAAATGATGAAATATTACACCAATGAAGACAGCCTAAATAAAAACAAGCAAATAAACTAAACAGCAAATATCGAAGAGCATGTGGAGAGTCTGATATCTCCACACTGCTGATGGTTTTGTTAACATATACAGTTACTTTGTAGAGTTCTCTGGTCCTACCTAAAAGACCTGGAAATAGAAATACCATAGTTTATGCAATACCTTTGCTGGGTGAATAACCTAGTGAAGTAAAAAGCAAACATGTACAAATATAAGCTCTCCTTTATCCATGACCACACTTACTGTTCACAACAGTAAGAAGATGGAAACAGACCAAAAACTCATCAGCAGAAGAACACATCATGAAACTTTGGCATATACACATCATTCAATAATAAATCAAAAAACCAAGTTCCTTGCCACTGGGTCTATTCTGACTCACGGCATCCAAATAAGACAAGGGAGCATTGCTCCTGTGTCTTTCCAAGACTGTGCACCTTCATGGGATTAGGAAATCATATCTTTCTTCCACATAGTAGCTGCTGGTTTCAAACTGCTGAACTTGTGATTAATAGCCCAACTTGTAACACAATATCACCAGGGTTCCCTGATGGTATAAATATATATCTTCAAAGAACATTGATAAAACTGTGAAATGCTTCATGACATAGACAGACCTGGAGAAGCCTATGCAAACAAAGTAAACTACAAAAGGCCAAATAATCTATGAGACAACTATTATAAATATAAATATTAGACAAAGAAAATAATCTCTTCTCAGGCGATATATTCTTTTAATCTTGTTTCCCAAGAAATGATGTGATGTATTTGTTTAATATTTATAATTCATCTATTACTGCTATATTTGAACATTATAAAAAACCTACTTTGTATAAATTATAAAAATTAATAATTTGCTTATTATAACAATCTCCTTCTTCAATGGAAGCCTCACTTCAATTGAAATCAGATGTTCATCAATGTATTTTTTGGATCATAACGCACACCTAACAATAAGATGCACCCAGTTTTTGGAGTAGGAAAATAAGAAAAAGATATTCTGTATACTAAATATACAGTATATTAAAATATTTGTTAAAAGAAAGCAAAGTTCGGTAATATTTAACAGCATAAACCCAATAGTGGTGTTAAAAACTATCATCACTTTCATTTACAAATGAGGAAAGATTTAAAGGCATGCCTTTGCGCCAATCATATGACCTGAGTGACAGTGAGACTCCAAGAGGAGGGACACCCCCTGAACACACAGCAATCCACAGCATGCAAACAGCAGCGGACAGTAAGTGAGCACATGGAATCATCTACCAATATTCTGGGCTACCACACCTTCAGACCATAAGATGCACCCTGGTCCCCCCCCACACACACACACACATTTTGGGGGTGGCGTCTTATGGTCTGACAAATATGGTAATTGAGGGTGGGAGTGAACCAAATGTTGTGTTATTAGGCACCATTGAGTCCGTTCTGATCCATAGTGACGCTACGCACGACAGAAGGAAACCCTGATGGGTCCTCCGCTATCATCACAGTCATTCCTCTGTTTGAGCCCATTGTTGCAGCCCCGGCGTCCGTTAATCTCTTTCTGCTGCCCCTCTACTTTAACATGATGTCCTTGTTCAGGGGCTGGCCTTCCCAGTATGCTCAAGGTAAGTAGGATAAATTCACACCATCCTTATTTCCAAGGAGCAGTCTAGCCATACTTCGAAGACATTAGCTTGTTCTTTTAGCAATCTACGCCACTTTCAATATTCCTCCTCAGCACCCCAATTCAAATACATTGATTTTCTTCAGTCTTCCTTATTTGATAGCCAACTTACACAGGCTTGTGAAATGATTGAAAATGCAGTATCCTGGATCAGCAGCACCTTAGTTTTTAAGGTAACAACCTCACTTTTCAACACTTTAAAGAGGTCGTGTGCAGCAGTTTATTCAATGTAATGCTTCTTTTTATCTCTTGACTGCAGCTTCCAAGAACATTGATTGTGAATCCAAACAAGACAAAATCCCTTTATCATTATGTCACCTATCGGTCCAGTTGTGAGGGTTTGATTCTAAGGCTGCTATCTTTGATCAGTGTTTCAAGTCCTCCTCAATTTAAGCAAGCAGGGTTATGTTGTCTGCACATCTCAATTCTTTTTTTTTCTTTGTTTTTTAGGGGGATTTGGGGGGCGGCATCACTGCCCTCTGGTGGTGGGAGTAGGAGGCTCAGCCTTTGCTCCTGTGAAGCCACTGCTGGAATTGAACCTCCATCCCAGTGGGCCGCAGCCCCGCGCACAACCACTACGCCACTGGAGCTCAGCCCACATCTGAATTCTTACTAATAATTCCACATTCTTCTTCAGGAGACCCAACTTCTCTGAATATTTTCTTAGCATTCGGATTTAGCAAATATGGAGAGAGGGTGCAACCCTGACACACCTTTCCTGATTTTAATATTTTTTCTGTTCTCACAACTGCCATTTGTCCATGTAAAAGTTCAGCATCAAAACAATGAAGCATTCTGGAATTGCCATTCCTTTAAGGGTAACCAGAGTTTGTTATGATCCACACAACCTTGGCATTGTCAGTAAGACACAAGTAAACTTTTTTCTGGTATTCTCTGCTTTTCACCAAGATCCCATCTTACATCAGCAAATATACTGGAAGCTCCATGTGGATATACTATTGCAACTATTGTTAAATGATTTTTCATCAAAAATTTACTTGTGTGATATGAGTGATAATGTTCTGTAGTTTGAACATTCTTTTGAGTTATACAAATTTGCAATGGGTACACATATGGATATTTTTCAGTCAGTTGACCAAATGACTGTCTTCCCACTTTCTTGGTATAGGTAAGTGAGCACTTCCAGTGCTTCATCAATTTGTTGAAGAACTTCAATGGAGATTCCATCAATACTGTTTCAGTGTAGTCTGTATTTAATTTTTAAACACCGTTGGTCCTTGCTCATATCTTACCTACTGGCATGGTGGAATGTTGGCTAGCTCTTTTTGGTACAGTGAAGCTCGGTATTCTTTCCGCATTCTTTTGATGCTTTCTCCATCATTCACTATTTTGCCCAAAGAATATTTCATGATTGAAATTCAAGGCTTGAATTCAGTTTAATACTTACTGTGCTTGTTCTTTTTGGTTTTCTAACTCTAGGTCTTTGTACATTTCATTACACTATTCTATTTTATCTTCTCAAATTGCCATTTGAAAATTTCTACTCAGCTTTTTGACTTCATCCCATTGATTATCCTATGATGAAGAGCAAGTTTCAGAGTTTCTATTGACATCTACTTTGATATTTTCTTTTTTCTGTCTTTTTAATCATCTTATGTTTTCTTCATGATGTTCTCGATGTCCTCCCACTTGCTGCTTACTGCATCAAAATCATTCTTGAGATGCTTTTGAAATGCAGTTGCATTAGAGTTAAGTTCTTCTTTTGAATCTTATGGGTTTGTTTTCATTTCACTCAGCCAGGACCTATTTGACCAAGTCATGTCTGTATTGTCCTATGATCACCCAAGTCCAAAGATAGAATTATAATGGTATGCAGCAAATTTCTATGGCGGTTCAACACTAGAGCAGGAGGAGGAAGATGTATATATTTATACACACACACACATATATGTTTCAGAAAAGGTGATTTTGCATCTGCTGTTGAGTAAATCAATAGTGTCTACATGCCCTTGGGAAAAATGCTTAGCATTTTTATATATCAGCACTACAAGATAATCCATCAAAGATTATGTTCCCAAATATGTATTTCTTGCCAGAGTTTCGATTCTGATGATAAAGGATGCATCTTTGGAAACCTGGATTTTAGATTTTCTTTTTCTGAGATGCCTAACATTCTTCACAGACCATATTAGAAAGATCCAATTTGAAAATCTTAATGAACTGGAATTTACCTTTAATACACTTGTAGCAGATTAAATGACCTGAAATCCTGTTTTGGCCTTAAAGATGAAAAGCCGTATTGTGAGCAGATTGTTATGTCACAGTCATAGATTTGGAAGTCATTGAACTTTGGTTCAAATACATTGCTTTCTTCTGAAATGAAGTGTCTTATTCTGTTTCTGGTTAAAAAGCAGATTCTATTTATTTGGAATTCAGCATAGAAATAGTAGCAAGGTAAATAGTTTCTTAGGGTTATGACAGGGGAAGTTGGGGAGATGAGAAACTAAAAATAATGGATATAAGAATTTTTAAAATGCTCTAAAATTAATTGTGATGATCAATGTACAACCTTTTTTTCAACCCTTCCCCCATGCCAACGTTCTTTAATATACATAAACATCGACTCATATGGGTGATTTGTATATCAAAACTGTTTAAAATTATTACAGCATATTGAATGCAATAGAATATAAGTGAATCTAGCTATATTTTCTAAACCAAGCTTCAAAAAGATTTTCAAAAGTGGAAAACGTTTTTCTGTTTTTACTAAATTATCTTAAAATAGTTCAATTAATACTTGGGAATTTTATTAACACTTAATGATGTATAACTTTTCTGCTTTATTTTCAAAAGAGTTGTGAATATTGGTGGATAAAAACCTCTAGATGAACACGTTTTTAAAGAGACCTGAAGGAGCCCCCCCAAACCAAAAATACTTGAGAAATTGTAGGTTAGATAACTTTATAATAGACAAGAGATTTGAGTTTGAATGAAATGAGATTGTGCGTAAGAAGAAAAAATATAGAGTTTTAATTGAGAAGATAGAAACTGATTGCAGGTGTTTATTTCCCCAGGGAAAATAATTTGATAATTATATATTCAAAAATGGAAAACATTTCTTCTCCTTTTATTAAAATACTCTTACATAATACAATTAATATTTATATAATTATATTAACAGATAATTACATATATATTTTACTTTAACAAATGAATAGTTTATTATGCTCATGCAAAATCTATATGTATAACAAGAAACTGTCAATCAAACAGAACAAGGGTATATTGCCTGGTTTAAAATCAAGAATAGTCTGGATCAGGGAGTATCCTTTAAGCATATTCTGAGAAGTTAATTTCTATTCTGAGAAGTTAATTTGAGAAGCTAGACTAAATGGTGAAGACTATGGCATCAATATTGGAGTAATATTTATTAACAACATGTGATATGTAGATGGCATAACCCTGCTTTCTGAAAGAAAGGAGGATTTTAAGAACTTGATGATGAATGTCAAGGACAGAAATCTTCAGTATGAACTGCAACTCAATGTAAAATATTAAAAAGAATCATACAAGTGAATCAATAGACAGCATCTTGAAAAGCCAAAAAACCTAAAAGTTGTCAAGGATTTCATCTAATTTGAATTCACAATCAATGCTTATAGAAACAGCAATCTAGAAATAAAGTGACATATTACATTATGCGAATATACTACACAAGACCTCGTTCAGTTCTCTTTGAGGAGAAATACTTGACCGGAGACATAATTTTTCTAATTGTTTCGTATGAATGTGAAAGTTGGACACTATATAAAATAACAGAAGAACTAATGCATTTGAATTGTAGGGTTGGTGAAGAATATAAAATACCATGGACTGTGGGAGAACAAAAATGTCTGTTTTGGGGTTGTACACTCTGAATATTCTTTAGAAGGGAGACTTCATGACAAATACTTGGTTATATTTTCAGAAGAGACCATTCCTTGAAAAAAAGGATATCATGCTTGGTAAAGTAGGAGGTGAACAAAAAAAGACGAAGATTATCAAGAAGGACTGATACTGTGGATACAACAATCAGCTCAACATTAACAACACTCACGAGGAAGACCGAGGACTGGGCAGTGTTTTGTTTAGTTGTGTATAAGGTCACTCACTCACAGTCAGACCTGACCTGATGCCACTTACAACTTTACTTGTTTGCATTTTTAAGGTAACTTTTTAAATTTTAGGTAATAAGACAGTATAAACTTTGAAATTTGAACCAGTGTAAGGTGAACAAATGTAAGAGAAAAAGAAGTCATGCATTTTCCACTAAAAGATGCTTTGATAAAGGGGTGAGCATGCACCCTGCCAATGGCAGAAAAATTTTGAGACATGAAAAAGTGAAGCAACCATGTCTAGTTCTGGTGCTCACTAGCTGCACTGTGTGTCTTTATGTATTTGTTCTGAACTCAGCTGGGTTCTCTGCAGCAAATTCAACTGTTGCTAGCCATCAAATGCAATATGGTACAGCCTTATCAATTAAAGACAGCTTTAACTGAGTCATTTCAGCAGAAGACTGTTAACTAAAATTTTTAATCTCATTATTGGTATTTAATTTTCATTGGAAGTCAGCTCTGCTGTGTCCTCACTGCTTTCTGGATTAGAAAGTGCAAATCCTAAAGACTTACTGTAGGAAAAAGAATTATGGGTAGATTTAACTTACGTAATAACTGCTACCTACTAAATGTCTTGTGAAATCCAAGAAGTTCTTTAATGAAAAGTTTCCTGCATCTTTATAACTGCAATTAAAACAATGCTACCTACAGTAATTTGTAAGTATTATCACACCAGAAAAAGCTCATTTGGTATCCCATTTAACCTCATCTATATCTCCAAATGTCAGTACTTAATAGAAGAATGCAATGTGAAATTTGAAAATGTGCTCTAAATATTTGACTGATTCACCTCTTTTTCAGAACTAAAGAATACGAAATGTTTTTAATGTCTTTGTGCAAATGTTCCACTTACAATTTAGGTGCCTCTGTGATGTTACTTGCATAATGAAATCATATTATGAGAAAGTTCTGGCAGATATTGCTAAAGGTACTACAAATGAAAATTTTTTCCTTGTTTGGATATTAGGTAGACTGAAAAATTGGAGGTAGTGATTTTGTTTTTCTCAGTGTGTTGAAGTTATTTGTCTCCTGGGAATGTGACCTTTTTTACTAATTAGTAACTCTTCAAAGGTGTACTTCTATCACTTTTCAAAATATAGGTGCAGGGTTTGTTGAATCAGATCAGGATTTGAAATCCATCTTAAGAAACAAAGTGACTATTTTAAAAATAGTCTAAACTATTTTCAAAGGAAAGTCTAATTACAAATTTCTGAAAAAAGAGCAATGTGCTGCCATTCAATAATGTGTGATCTTTAGAGCTTCAGCATGACATTGAGTGTGAGTGACTTACAGACAAGCAGAAAAATAACCTTAGAAATAATCACTGACCTACTAACATTATTTCAGGAAGAAATTCCCCTAATAATTTAATTGAAGAATTTTTACACTTAATGGAAGAGAAAGAGAGAGAATGAGCTTTAAATAACAATATATTGAGGTCCTCTGTCTTATTTCTGCTTTGATACTATATTTTTTGATACTATATTTTTATATTTAGATTAAAAAACAAAAACATTTTTATATATTCAAATGAAATCATAAATTAATTTTTCATTCATTTGAGTCTCAGAGAAGACAAAGATGTACCCTTCACAAAATTCCAGAAGTCTTTTTTTCTGTTCTCCATTTTTTTCTTTTTCCTTCTTGATATTTTGTTGGGTGTCCGGTAATTTGTTTATTAGCAATACTATGTTAATAAGGTGAGAGTTATTCCTTAAAATGTTCACATCTAAGAGAAAACAGATGTGAATTTATTCAAGAGAAGTATGAAAAATTTTGAATAAATTTAATAATAGAAATTCTCAAAATTATTTTGAAAAACAATTATTTTCTTTTTATGCACAAAGTGATAATTAATTAGCATTGGGAAAGAGTCTTTTGCAAAGTGTATATATTTTAGTTCTCTTACCAAAAGATCTTTAGAGCTAATCCACTTATGTTTTGTCAAAAACATAGTCTAATTTCTTCCAGTCCTCTAAATAAAAGTAGGCTGTATTTAATACTGTTCACTCAACAAGTTGGTTCTGTTGTAATTGAATCTCTCTTTTTAAAAAGTTATTATAATTTAACTTTTATTATTGTCTTTATAAATCAGTATTTGTCTTTGGTAATTGTCATGGTAATGATAATATCAGCAAATAACATACTGCAACGTTGTATTTAGTACATATTACTAGTAATATATGTGGGGTTACCCACCAAAGAAAAAGGAGAAAAAACTCTGCTGGATGACGCTTTTGTAGTAAGCATAACCCTCCACCTCTAAACCCCCCAGGAAGCAAGCATCAGGCAACTTGCTCTGAGTTGGTGCACCCAGTGACATCACCTGGGAAGTTCTCTCAGGTGAAATATTTTTTTTTTTGTAAAAGCAGTTTAACTTGAACAGTTTTTGTGATTGTTGAATTAAGAGAGCAGGTTCGGGCTGTGAATTTTTTTTTCTCCAGAAATGTGCCTCAGAAATTGTTGTGATGCTGAACACAGTTTACGAGGATAGTGTGTGATGGGGAAAACTCAAGTGTAAAAGCGGTTTACACATTTCAAAATGTTTACTCATTTCAATTGCTGACAAACCTCATTAAAAATGACTGTCAACTTCCCAATGGACCAAAATGTCAACACAGTGCATTTGGCGTTCATTCCACCAGGTCAGACTGTTAATTAAGCTTTCCTTTTAGAAGTTCTGAAAATACAGCATAACAGTGTGGGAAAAAAAAAAAGTCCTGATTTGTGGCAGATGGAGGACTGCTTTTTCTACCACAACAATATACCTGTTCACGCACCCATCTCGGTGCACCTTTTTTTGTTGTTTTTGAGTATCACTGCCCTCTGGTGATGGGAGTAGGACGCCCATCCTTTCCTCCTGTGGAGCCGCTGCTGGAATTGAACCTCCATCCCAGTGGGCTGCAGTCCCATGCACAACCACTATGCCTCGGTGCACCATTTTTAAGGAAAAATCAGCATACCTCATTTGCCCCATGTGCATTCCTCCCCTGATCTCACTCAGTGCAATTTGTTTTGTAAAAATACATAGAGAGCTCTGAAAAAAATTCCACTGTTTTTTTGGGTGGGGTGGAAATGGGAGGCAGTTTTTCATATAGTTTGTTGTAACTTAAAAGCACCATAAGTCAGTATCTAATGTAGTGTTTCCATAGTTTGCATTTTTGTATTAAGTACTGTTGAGATGCTTCCAATTTATCAAATTGAAAACTCAATTTCAATGAGTCAATGTCAGTGACTCCATTCTGACTCAAAGAGGCCTTATAGGACAAGTCAGAACTGCCTCAGTAGTTTTCTAAGACTCTAACTTTTCAGGGGGTTAAAAGCTAAATGTTCCTGCCAAAGAGCGGCTGGTGTTTTCAAATTACTGACCTTGTGGTTAGCAATCTAACGCATTACCTACTATGCTTCCAAGACTCCAACATAGAGTGTCTGATATATAGCAGAACAAAACACCACCTCAACCTGCAACATGCCTGCAATCACTGGTTAAGCCCATTGTTATGGTCACGTATCAGTTCATCTCTTTGAGAGCATTTCTCTTTTTCACTTACCCTCCACTTTACTGAGCATTGTATTCATTTCCAGGGACTGACCCTTCTTGATAACATGTACGTAGTACATGAAATGAAATCGTGCCATTCACGTGTCTTAGAAGCACCTCCCTTTCTTATCTGTGTTTGAGCAAATTGAAAAACACAACCCAATGGGAAGGGAGGAAATAAAGTCATTATATGACTTTGGATGTTGAGAAAACTAGCTTTAACATGAAATCCAAATCAAACTGCCTTACTTCCTGGAGGAAAAGGAGATGAGTCTCACAGGTCAATTTCTCACTCCCAACTCTTCTTTTAAATAAATGTATCTATTTCTCATAGAATGAATGAGAAATCAGACCCTAGAAAAATTAGATTAATGCGGCTCCTTCCACATGAAAAAATTTCAATGAATGTTCACTGGAATTTGAATCCAACACTGTGTTAGTCAGGGTAGACTACAGGAATAAATTTCATAGACACGTATATGTATATAAGGGAATGGTTTATATACAAAAGAAATGGAACATTGAGAAAGCATCCCAACCCAGTCCAGTTCAAAGTCATAAGTCCAATATTAGCCCATATGCCCGATACCAGTCTATAATGTCTCCTTCAGTCTCAAGAAGTCACAGGTCAGTGGGTGCAGAATTCCAGCGCTGGCAGGGGTCTCCCCATGGTTCCTAGCTTCCAGGGCTCAGGGTCCATCAACAGTATCCAGTGGTGGCAGAAGCAACTCATCACTGCCAGGGGTCCCCACGTGACCTCTCCAGTTTCAGAGGTCTGGCTCCATCAGGGCAAAGCCGTGTGGCTTCTGCTCCGGCTCCTTCATCTACTCGGATGCTGCCATCTTGTCTTGTCTGTGATTCATTATCTCTGAGACTAACTCCGAACAACTGGGGAAGATAGTTTCTCGTCTTCACAAAGAAAATATTGCGAGATTTCCCAGACGTCTCAGGAGAAAGCCAAGCCACATAGAGACCTCATTGGCTACTCAATGGCTATCTCCAGATTAACAGGGTAGACTCCACCATTACATTTCAATCATAAAATTAACATAAGCACTTGACTGCCACAAATATTTATGGTATACTTATGGTTTAGTAATTTACATATTAACCACCTATCTGTCAGTTTGTTAAATGGTGGCTTCTGGAAACTATGGCATAGGCATTTCAAATACTAGTAGAGTAACCTATGGTGCACGTGTTTTATCAGAGTGCTCAAACTAAGAAAGAGAAGAGAGAAAGGCCTGATGATCTGCTTCTAAAATAAAATATCAACCTACCACAACCCTATGGACCGGAACAGAATGTTGCTTCCTCATAGAGGTTACTTAATTTGCTAAAAACATCGGTAATAATTAAAAGCATTGAACTTCAAATTCAGAACTGTCTGATTAAAACCCCTTTTTAGCCATATCTCAATTTTTAGCATATTAATAAATCACATATTATTGGTCTAATTTAGTAAGACTTCTTAGCTGAACCCATGTTATTAGAAATTTGATAAGCTATTGATATGTCATTTTTCACCTTGTGATTTTTAAAATCATTAAAAAAATAATCCTACACTTAATGAAAATATCAGAAGTAGTACAGAAAATTTTCATATGCCCTTTATTTAACTTTCCTTAATGTTTGCATACTGCATGCAGTATTTAGTATAAATTTTTAAAAAACCAAGACTTTGGCATTGTCTATATAAAATAATTTTATATGCATAAAGTGGTCTAGTAATAGAATTAATTGCTTTCAGTCTGGTCCAAGCTCATGAGCCACATGTTATGCTGGTGGTTTTTCCTGCTGGGGTAAAAAAAACAGGAAGCACAAAACAGAACTAGGTAGAGGGGAAGCAGGAATATCACATACTGATGGCGGCAGAGATTGGGATAATCCAAGGTTTTCTGTCAACAGACAGGCCACTAATCACCCAAGTCTAACAGATAATGAGCTAGATGCAGGATCCAGGATCGAACAAAAATAAGTGAGCTAGTTTCTCCATATTGTCAACTAATATTAAGAGTAGCTCACTCCCTTGAAAAAATTTCCAGACTTTGACCATTTTAAGGAGTAACCTAGATTTTAAGTATGAAGTAGAAGCAGATTCATACTGCAAATCTAGGAAGGTAAAGTGCTGCCCTTAATCTGCTCACTTTGTGTGTGTCTGTTGGCATTTTAGACCTGTTTGCATTTGGGGGAATCTTTTGGCATTTAGGCATAGCAACAAAGAGGAAGACACGCATGCAGACAGATGGATACAGTGGCCTGCAAAAATTAGTTCAAGCATAGGACAATTTTGAAGATGGAACAGGATCAGGAGCGTATCCTTCTGTTTTGTGTGGGGTCTATAGGAATCAAAATAGACACAATGGCAGATCACAGCATTGCTTCCTATTCTTTACACAACAACTTGACTGTTCACATTATGTGGTTGATTACATTATGTTAGATAACATCACAGGAAAATTCTGGCCCAGTCAATGGATTTTCATTGAGATAAAATGCAATTAACAAAAATATATACCTTATTCAAATTTCACCATTGATATCAGTATTAGCTGTGAAGTATTGAGAGAAATCAATAGTGTTAGGTCCATTTTCCTACTTGTGATATACATGGTAAGTCTGCTATAGAGTGGATGATCAGTAGATGTTTGTAGAATGCACAAATGAATGAGTCGATGAGTGAGTGTGTGGTTCCTTCCTGAGTGTGACTTATAAGCATGAGACAAGTGTAAGGTATAGTTTCTGTGAATGGCATTCCTACACAAGTCTCACATTAAACTTTGTTACTCTTGGTTCTTAAAAGTTGCAGACATTTTCCAAAAGCAAAAACATATTGTATTAATATGATAGGTAGAAAGGTAGATACAACCATTTCACTTTAAGGACAGATGGTTTTGTGCAAAATTCATTTCACAAAATCTTGTGGATTTTCTTTCACCTGAAGGAAATAGCTGGACAGATATAGCAGTTGGTGACAGCTGTATTTCTAGGCAATTGTATGTTAATCATACCATAGATACTCTTGATTTAAGGTGAATTCCAATTATATATAATATATATAATCTTCTGGAATTCAAATTGGGAATCTTGGCCCTTAAGACCAAGCAGCAGGAATTTTCCAAATTGAAAATTAAATTATATATATATATTTACATATATGTGTGTGTATATATATATATATATATATATATATAGAGAGAGAGAGAGAGAGAGAGAGAGAGAGAGAAGGATTTAATTTTAATTCGATCCACAATCCATATCCATGGAAGTAGTACATATGAAATCAAATTATGTTATTTTGGGCAATGTTTCTCTTTCAGAAGGCTGAACAGCAAACAGTAAAACTGAATTGGTACCTTTAAGTTAATGTTTTGGCAAAGACTATTTAATTTACCACGCACATCCAGTAGAAAATCTGTGTTGGAAGAAGTACACCCAGAACACTTCTGAGAAATGAGGTCTGGAAGAGTTCATCTCACGTATTTTGGACATGCTCTCAGGAGGGGCGCGTCCCTGGAGAAGGACATCCTGCTTGGTAGAGTAAAGGACCAGTGAAAAAGAAGAGACTTGAAAAGATGGATTGGCATGAGGGCTGGAACACACAACATTGCCACCCTATAAAGATGACATGGTGTCTCTTCTGGTATAATTAGGGTTGCTGTGAGTTGAAGTTCCACAACAACAGCTACCTGTTTAGGGTGGGATGAAGATTTTGTTAGACAATAATAGCTATTGTGGTTTTACTTTACAACTAACTCTCATTAAGAAAAAATTTACATCCTGCAACATAAACCTTAACGTACCAGGGGTCATCAAAATTTGTAAACAGTGGACCAGTTTACTCTTCCGCAGACCAGGACAGACTATAGTAAAAACAGCAACAAAAAACTATGAACAAATTCACTGAGGGTCCGGGCTGAGTCAGCTGCTAAGCAGGACAGGCAGCAGAGGCAGAAAGACCTGGCAGTCAGATAAATGTTGTCAGTGGGCTGCATGTGGCCCACAGATCATAGCTTGAGGATGCCTGCTTTAAATAAATGAAGATGACTTTTGGGCTTCAATTTTCTTTTTCACTAAATTCAGTTTAGATAGCAATAGAATGTGGTTTGTTTTTTTTTTACCATGAAAATGGTTTATAGCAACCTCAAATAGTCTCTAACTTTATAATCAAAGAATAAGAAAACAAGACGGGGCAACATTCAAACACAAACTTCCTAGTAGTACTTGGATGGATCCTGAGGTGGCCTTTGTTTTTTTCCTCTATCTACTGTTAACCAAATGAAACATATTTATGATGTGGTAAAGTCTTCCTAGGCAAAACTAACATCATTTAGTTCAGCAAAAGTATTATCTAACACTGATTTCTCTAAATATTGGCTTATGATTTTAAAAATACTTTAATTGTACTATTATTATTTAGATGGAAGACGTCATAGCACGCATGCAAGATGAAAAAAATGGAATTCCTATTCGTACAGTGAAAAGTTTTCTTTCCAAGATACCTAGTGTCTTCTCTGGTAAGTTCACTTTCACTATATCTGTTTATCTTGTAGTATTTACTTGACTCTTTAAAATTTATTCAAATCATTCACTATTCAAACTCTTGCCCTCATTAATGAACCACATAAAATGCTGTGGTATGTTCATCATCATGTTATACAATTGAAATAGTCACTATTGAAATTTTTACAAAGCAAAGCTAATAAAATTCTAGCCCTACTTTAAAGGAGTATAAATGTTATAAAGTCACAATTAACAAATGTGAAATATCAACAAACATACAAAAACAGTTTAAAGATGTCTGAGATGATGTGATGTGGCACATATATGTATATATGTGCATATATATCACATATAATATATATGTATATATATACTAGTGTGATTAAATCAATAAGAAGTCAGGAAATATTTGCTGAGGAAATGAACCTAGTGTGGAAAATAAGTAATTATATTTGCCTTGAGGTCATTACTCTTCCCTGCAGAGATTATAGAGCTGAAAGGTGACAAATTGCAGAAATTATGGTTTTAGGCAGAATATTGAAAGAATTAATATGAATTGGACAGAAGTGGATCAGATCATGAGGATCTTCTAAAACCAACTTAGTAATTTAGATTTTCTATCTGGAAAGAAATGGAGATATTAAAAAATGCTTATGGACAATGTTATAATCAAAGTGTATAGGATGGATAGAGAATGAAAATGTGAACCCTAACTCAAAATCCTAAAAGAGAGTAGACTTACTGGTCAGATAGGCAGGTGGAACCCCTGAGCTATGACCACTAATCAACCCCTCAATTCGTGAATGAACTCACATCCACGACTCCATTTTCTACCGTAAGGATAGGTCTACAAGGCGACTTCTAAAACTGATGAGACACACAGACCTCAGAATATTCCACCACGTGAGATCCATAGGGAAGCAATTGCCAAAGGGTAATGTTCAGACATTTTGGGAAAGAAAAGGGAATGGGAACTGGAAACTGCAGGAGAAATTGGGTTAAATGTTGCTATATTGAGGGGTTTTTAATGAATGACATGAAATAAATTGTATATGAATTGTTAGATGATTCACTCTGTAACCTTTGCCCCAATTCAAAATAAAAAGTCAAAAAATATATTTGCTCACACACAAAAAACCAAGTGTTCCGGAAAAATTGACTTAATTCTTTGAGTATAGTAGTGCAATGGTTAAGTGCTTACCACTAACCTAAAGGTCCGTGATTTAAAGTCACCAGTCACTATGTGGAATAAAAATATTGAATTCTTATTCCATTTCAGTAATTATTCTACAGTAAGTCAGGGGAAGTGGTACATTGTCCTAACATCAGGGAGTCAAACATATCATTGGTGGGAAAGACAATGGGCTCTGGATACCTGAAACCTTTAGGGAATATAACTAAGATTCTGACCTCCACCAGATGCTGGCAAATGGTTACTAATATTTTGGAGGAGATATAATTGTGGAAAAGTCATATCTTCATCCTACAGTATACTAGAATATGGCCTAGATATTGCTAAGGAAAGAAGTGTGACCAGACAAGAAAGTCTATTAGCCTTGTCAGGGAACAATGAGAATAAAAAGCTGGATATTGAGCAGGACAAGCAAAGATACTTGATGGGAGCCATATATATGACTTTTGAAGATGCAGTCTCATAAAAATCAATGCACAACGCTTAGATCAGATGTCTTTGAGCCTTGATGAGACCTGAATAGCAGATTAATCACACCAGAGATTGGAATCTTGAAGATGTCTTTCTTTCAGACAAAAGAAAAAGAGAACGTGGAGCAAGTCAGAGGTAAAATACAATATACACCCTTATAAAATTTGCCACGTTTCCCCCATATTAAAAATGTCTTTCTGTAAAATTTTTTTAAAGTCTCATTGATATGCAATTCACATTTCAGATAATTCAACAGCTTAAATATATAAATAGTTGTGCAATCATCACCACAATCAATAGGAATATTTTCTTCTTTCTTGTATTGATTGTTATTAGCTCCTCATTTTCTCCCAACCTTCTCTGCCATACTCTAAGAAATGATTAATTTAGTAAACTCTTCCTATAGCATAAACACTACCTAGCCTAAATTTTGCATAAAGAAAAGCATAAAACACACACAAAAATAAAATATCCATCTATAAAAAGCAGAAAATAAACAGAACAAATTTTAAATGGAGCAAAGTGATAAGGTATTAAATTGGAACCTAATTACTTCTGCACTAGTCCACTTTTCAATGCAGTGTACATATGTGAAGAGCAAAGGTGGTCAGTGGTCAATGGCACTCATTAGAGGCTTTATCCACATAAGGACACTACAAATGAACTTGGGGGTCTTACTGTTATTCATAACCTTCTGAAAACCACGCACTCAGAATTTAAGTTCTAATATAGTTTGTTTCCTCCTCTAGTCTTGAATTTTAGTATTTGAAATTCTTGGGTCATGCTGGCTGCTGATGTGCTTCTTCCTTGCTTCCTTGTACACTTAGCTGATACTTCACTGCTTGTTTTAAGACATGCCTTTAAGACATGTGCTTATGTTAACTTTATGATTGAAGTATTGGGGTGGAGTCTAGCCTGTTAATCTGGAGAGAGCCATTGAGTAGCCAATGAGGCCTTTGTGTAGGCATGGTTTTCTCCTGAGACTTCTGGGAAATCTCGCGGTATTTCCCACATGAAGATGAGAAGTTATATTCCCCAGTTGTTGGGAGCTAGTCTCAGAGGCGATGAATCACAGACAAGACAAGATTGCAGTGTCCGAGAAGTTGGAGGAACTGGCGGAGAGACCACCCAGCTTTGCCCTGATGGAGCCAGACCTCTGAAGCTGGGGCCTCTGCCAGCGATGAGTTGCTTCTGCTGTTGATGGACCCTGAGTCCTGGAAGCAAGGAGCCATATGGAGACCCCTACCAGCACCGGGATTCTGCCCCCACTGACCTGTGACTTCGTGAGTTGGAAGGAGACTTTAATGTCTGATTTCGGGCATATGGGTTAATACCGGACTTATGACTTTGAACTGGACTGGGCTCAGTGTCCTGTTCCTCTTGTATATAAACCTTTTCCTTATAACTATATGCGCGTCTATGAAATTTGTTCCTCTAGTCTACCTGGACTAACACATGCACCAATTGTTATACTTTCTGATAGCTTGACTCCACCTAATTTTTTCACATACATTGTTATAGCAACTATATCTT
>PVJH01012516.1:0-64036 GCA_004026705.1 Nesogale talazaci | reverse complement strand
GTAGCCCAGAGGTTCACTTTTTATAGTGTCTTTCCTTCTCCTTTTAAACGGGCACAGAGCGCTGTCATTAAATGAGGTCATAAATATTAATGTCATCATTGTTGAAATCCCAAAGGCGTGACATACTTATGCACTCCTGTTTTTTTTTAATTCTTTTGTTGTTGTTTTCAAAACCACTTTTTGGGCACTAATACAGATAATCATATCTTTCCAGAGTTCAATAGCATCGAGTAGTATTGTTGTGTTAGTCTGGATAGAATAGAGAAATAAATTCATAAACATGCATATGTGTATAAGAAAGAGGTTTATATATAAGAGCAATTAAGAAAACATACCATTAAGAAAACATACCAACCAAGTCCAGTCCAAGGTCATAAATCTGATATTAGCCCATCTGTCTGACAGCAATCTCTAGACTCATGAAGCACATGCAATGATGCTGAATTCAGGAAGAGCCAAAGGGGCGTAGAGTCTTTGGTGGTGGAAACATCTCAAGGCTGGGAGGAGTCTTCACGTGGCTTCTCTAGGTCCAGGATTCTGGCCGCATTAGGGTAGGTCCATGTGGCTTTTCGTCAGTGATGTCTCGCAGGGAGCCAGCCTTGTCAGTTGAGTGTCTCCAAGGGAGTGTGTAGACGGAAGCACAGCCCCTTTGTGTCAGAAGTGAGCCTGGACATGTGAGTCGCTCTCGGCCTATACAGATATCTTCAAGTCAGAGTTTCGGTTCACTGTTAGACCAAGTTGTGAATAGCCGGCAGATTTTTTTTTTCAACTCTACTGTTTGAGTAGTGGAATGTTAGAGCTTGGACCCCTTCAACAACTGACGTAGCACTGTGTGTGTGTGTGTGTTCTTTGGGGGAGGTTATTAGAGTTTTATTCAATATATGATTTCCAAGCTACTTGGTGGCTTATCTTTTCACTTTTTTTTTTTTGGTGAAGTCTTTTGACGATCCTAAGTTTTTAATTGTATGTGATCTCTTATTTATTGTGTTTTGCTATTTGTGCTTTTTTTATTGCATGATCGTTTGTAAAATACATTTTCTTATAAGGATTTCATGGTTTTAATTTGCACATGTAAATTCTGAATCCTGAATCCATTTTAAATATGGTTTTGGATATGGTGTGAGCCATGAGTTCATTTTTGAATGCTTCATTTTTCTGCATGCAAAAATACAATTTTCCCAGCACCATTAATTGGTTTACTTATTTTTTATAAATTGGGACTCCAGAGCTCTTCTAACAATCCACTCATCAATTGTATCAAGCACATTTGTTACATATGTCCTCATCATAATTTTCTTTTTTTTAAGGGGGGGGGTGCGGCATCACTGCCCTCTGGTGGTCGTGGGAGCTACCCAGCCTTGCTCTTGGAGAGCTGCTGCTGGACTTGAACCATCACACCCGTGGACCGCAGTCCCACACTCACTCACTATGCCACCGGGGCTCAGCCCTCATCATAATTTTCAAAACATTTTCTTAATGCTTGAGCCCTTGGTATCAGCTCTTCTCCCCCCCTCCCTTATGAACCTTTGATAAATTCTAAATTATTGTTTTCATATCTTACACCATCCGCTGTCTCCCTTCACCCATGTTTCTGTTGTTCATCCTGAGTGTGTGTCTGTTACAAGTTGATCCTTGCCATCGATTCCCCACTCCTCCTCCTCCTTCCCACAGCCTTCCCCTACCCGCAAGGTATCACCAGTCCCATTACTGTTCCTGGGGGTCGGGGGGCGCAGGATCTGTCCTGGATTCTGTGTGTTGAGAACTCTTTTCTGTGCCAGTGTACATATTCCAATCTGGGCTGTGTTTGTGAGGTAGAACTGGGATCATGATAGTGGGGGCGGTGGGGAGTGGGGAGGGGGGGTAGAGGGCAGCATTAAGGAACCAGAGGAATGTTGCGTGTTTTTCCAGCCCAGCATCATTTATTAATAAGATTCTTTCTTCCCATCAAATAGGTTTAGTGTTGTAAAAATAAATTGACCATAGATGTATAGGTTTTTTTTCCCTCTGGACTCAATTCTATATTTGTATGTCTTTTGTTATTCCTATACTAAGATGTTTGAATATTGTAACTGTGTAGTAAGTTTTAAAATCAAGAATTATGAGTCCTATTGCATTGTGCCCTTTCAGCATTGCTGTAGCTGTTCAGGGGTTTTTGCCATTCCATCTAAAGATGAAGACTAGCAATTTCTGGAAAGAAAGCTGTTGGAAATTTCATCTGAATTGCACTGAATCTATAGATTGCTTTGGGTAGTATTGATACCTTAGCAATATTAATCTTTTAATCCATGAATATTGATTGTCATTACACTTATTTAGGTCTTTGATCTCTTTAAGCAATGTTTTATAATTTTCCTTATATAATTCCATGTTGTCTCTGGTTAGATTTATTCCTAGGTATTTTATACTCTAAAGAGTTCTGGCGGTACTATTGGGTCCGCATTGGACTACTCACCATATCGGTGGTTCAAAACCAAGAGCCACGCTGCCCATCAAAGATCAGTCTGTCTCTATCTTCTGCAGCAATTCCAGTCACAGAAACCCTAGATAGGATCACTATGAGTCAGGGCCAACTGGGTATCACCGAGCTTTCTAGTTTATTTTATTTTGAGATGCTCTTTTATACGGAATTCTTTCCTTAACTTTTCTCTCATATTCCTTGTTGTGACCTATATGTAAACCCAACTTGTTGTTTCCCAAAAGGAGCAAAAATCCAACTATTAAAGACAACGAAACAACTATTTGTTATATTATACTCTGAAATTTTGTTACTTTTTCTATTAACATTCAAAGTTTTCTTGTGGACTCTTTGGAATGTCCTATATATAATATCAAGTCATATGAGAATAGGAATAATTGTTATTCTTTTCCACCTGGATCCCTTTTAGTTCTTTTTCTTTTCTATTACTATATCTAGGAGAGCTGGCATGTCTTGAGAATTATGATTTTCAAGCATTGTGCTCAGCATCTGTACACAGTATCTCATTTATCTTCAAATAATCCATTTTATTAATCACATTTTATTAAACACGGTAATTAACCATATTTTTGTGTAATTAACCATATTTTACAGGTTAGATGCTAATCTTAACCCTATTTCCATTTTTAAAAGTAGACATAACTCTCACATGATTAAGCCATTGAATTTTATGATATATGAATTATATGTCAATAAAACAGTTTGTATGTTTGTTTGTTTTTTAAATGGAAAAGAGAAGCGCCGCCTCTTCTGAACATTTTGAGTCCGCTCCGGACGGAGCTCATTTTCTTAGAGGTGCCATGAGCATGCGCAAATCAGGTGTCTTATGTGCGGCCAGCTTCAAGGAGCTGGTCGGCTGCAGGGAAGGGCACACTGTAGAGATAAGAAAATCCAGCTTCATCTCCCACGTGGTGACCACAGCAGCAAAGACGACAAACAGCCCCAGGTGATGGTTTTGAAAAAGGGAAATGTGTCAGCTGAAGAAGTCATGAAAATAACAACAGCGATAAAGGCAGTCAAAGGAGAAGTGCCAGCTCCACCGGGTGGAAGCCTCATGTTCCGAAGACTGGGCAGGCGTTCCTCAGATGAAAACTGTTCAGTTTTAGCAGCAAGCTCGTGAAAGAACAAGACAAATGAAGACCAAACAGATAAGCAGGACTCCGTGAGAAAGAACTCACAAAAGCAAATAAAAAATAGCCTTTTGGCTGAGCCTCGGTGGCGTTGTGGTTGTGCGTGGGACTGCGGCCCACTGGGATGGAGGTTCAATTCCAGCAGCGGTTCCACAGGAGCAAAGGCTGGGCCTCCTACTCCCAACATCAGAGGGCAGTGATGCCCAAAAAACGAAACAAAACAAAACAAAAAAATAGCCTTTTTACTTTTGGCAATAAAGATGAAAATGGAGAATTGTATATATTTTGGACATAATCTCCATTGAGAGTTTAGGGGTTATTTAAAGAAAATAACATTGTTCTTATTATAAATGTCATACAAGTTTATTAGAGAAAATTTGGTAGTGAGGGTAGGAATTAATAAAACTGCAAATAAAAACTCAGATGCTAAATTAACTAGTAATATTTTGTTATTTTACACGTGTGGGTTTGCATAGGTAAATTATGTTTAAAAAATTGAAATTATACTGTGTATGTTTGATGTCTAGCTTCTCATTTAACTTGACAAGCATTGCTCCATCTCAGTAAAAATTTAGCAACTTGACACTCATAGCAGTAGGAATTTCACAATTACATGGATCAGCTGTGCACCTTCTCACTAACTGAACCCCGCTCTAGGTGGAAGAGATGATAATGTACCTAGATAAAAATAATTCCTCAGCTTCTGCGAGGGTTGGTCATAACATGACTCAGTTCTGGGAGGTTGCGATAAAACTACTGATGTTGTGATTTGAAAGGACAGACTTGGCAAGCACGAATGTTTACCCTTCTCCCTTCATCCTGTCTAGAGCACAGATGGAAAGCCTGAGAGTACCAGAGCCATGTTCAGGATTAGGGAAAGCAGCCACTTGTTCCGGATGGTACAGTGAAAAAATACACCTTCCAAACTCTTTGAGTGCATTTCCAATGATTCACTTAGAATAGCCAGAAGCAAAATCATAGGCTCAAAGTATTTGAATAGTTTTAAAGCCATTCATGCTTGCTTTTGAGAGAGGCTACCCAAAATATCTTCGTGACCATCTCTGAGAGCCTGTGCCACCTCAACCACAGAGACTGCCCAAGACTTGGACTGGTATCAGCCCTCTCATTGTTTTTATTTTCATTTATTGAGAATGGTATTGAATAATTTATTTCAACTGGCAATTCCTTTGCTCCCCCTGGGAGGTTAAGCTTTTCCTACATTCATGGTCCATTTAATTTCCTTTTTTATTGTTTAGTTTTCTTTTAATTAACTTTTTGTTCATTTTCCATTGCTTGTATTTTTCTTATTAACTGATAAATTACCTTATCTTGAAGTAGAAAGTCTCATCTTTCTCCCACAAAGCAAGCAGGGGATATGAACTGTTTAGCAGTTTTTGCTTTATTTTTCCAGTCTAATTTTTCTTTCTTTCTTTCTTTATTTTTATTTTTATTTTTTGAGCATCACTGCTCTCCAGTGGTGGAGTAGGAGGCCCAGCCCCACTGCTGGAATTGAACCTCCGTCCCAGTGGGCCGCAGTCCCGCGCACAACCACTACACCACCGGGGCTCAGCCCTCCAGTCTAATTTTTAAATCATTTTTTGTTTCCCCACCTCTATATCAAATAAAGGATTGTTTGTGTGTGTGTTTGTATGTATGTATGTATATATGTGTGTGTGTGTGTGTGTGTGTGTATATATATATATATATATATATATATATATAACAAAGGAGATGAAGTTAAATGAAACTTCTTAAGAGGCCACACACTGGTAATTGATAAAGTGTTTGAATATTCGTTTAGTTTTTGATTCCCAAAGCTCACTGCCTGCTCCAGTCAAGATACTGTTTGAATGGGCATTTGCCTTAGTACGAAGCTTCTCAACAGGGGGTTTGAGACCTCTTTGGGGGTCGAACGACTCGTTCACAGTGGTCACTCGATTCATAACGATATCAAAATGACAGTGATGAAGTTGCAACAAAAATAATGTTGTGGTTGGGGTTGGGAGTGGGGTCTCCACAACACGAGGAACTGTATTAAAGGGTTCCAGAATTAGGAAGGTCGAGAACCACTGCCTTAGTATATTTTACTAGACGTCTCTTTTGCTCTGATCTCAAGTACGTCCACAACTTTCAGAAACTGGCACGCATCTTGGATTGTCTGTTAAGTGTGATGACACCTACTGACTATAACTACTGAAGACAACCCCTCATAATGGGGGATAGAAAAGGAAATCTTGAATACTCAAGACATTTAAAATCCAGGTAGCTTTATTGGATAATTTTTTCGATCACATCCATATTCCAAACCTTTTTGCATGACTATTCTCAACTTTTGATATCTGCCTTCAGTAAAGGGAAAAGGCATTCAGCCTCTCTTAGAAGTCAGGTGTAGTAACAATTACCAAGCAGGAACAGAAGATAGTGCATAGTGAATGCAAAGGAATCTCATTTCACTCACCTGAACCCAAAACCCTTTCCATCCTTGGAGCATTTTGCTTTACAGAAGAACCTTTCACTCACGAATGATGTTAAACTTCTCAAGCCATTTCTATTGAGTCTGCTGAAGACTAATATTTCTATGTGAACACCTCCGGGGCTCATTCTTCTGTCTTCTGTCACAAGGGATGATGACAGATAAGATGCTTTCAAGTGGAGCTCTTCGGAATCCACTTGCAGGGGAGAGGCCTTCTCTAGAGGTAATCGCTTGCACCTGTCAAGATATTCTGGTTAGAAAGCTATACGTTTCCTAAGAAGCCAATGAGTCTCATCTGTCCTTAGGAAAGAGAGGGACCTTATAAAACAGGATTACTAATAAAAGGAGGTAGTCTTGAAAATGGAGTCCCTGAAATAATCAATAATTAGCATATCCAATGAAGCTGAACTGATAAATCAATTTTGTCAAACCACTGCTGGTTTGCACTCATTCTTTACAAGTGGATAGTGTTAGTGCTGGCTTGTATATAATTTATACAAATGAAAGATTATCTTGGTAGAAAGCCAGGGTCAGTGTTGTATTTTTAGAGCACTAAAGCCTTACTAGAATGGCAAGACTCTCTTGATTGATTTAAGTTATGCTTTACTGCCTTTAAAAAAAAGTCGGCTTCACAGAGTAGAATATACTGTAAGTAATAGAATGAGCACTAGAGTCGGAGCTGGGCCTTTTTATGTTGGCTGACATCTTCGACAGAGTCACTTCTCTTAGTTTGTTTTCTCACCTGTAAATTAACAAGAGTTTAACTGAGTCTGGGTTTCTCAAACTCTAAAATTCACCACCAATTATTAAGAGATGATTTTAGATGGTATGTTTAGACAAGATTCTGGTAAAGCATTAAAACACACATTGGATTGCATAATAAAGAAAGGTACTGCTTTTTTCAACCTTCCTGCTTACTTAAAAGAGAAAGTTTCAACACGATACCAAAGTACCATTCGTTGCTTTTGAGATTACTACATGAAGCACCAGCGTACAGATCATAGAACAGAGCATCAGACTTCCTGTTCTCAGAATGATAAAAACGGAGTCCCCTAGAGAACAGCGGTTAACAGGGCTTGGCTAAGACCTTATTTCTGATGTTCTTATGAAGCAACACACCCTCCTCTATCTGCCTTCAGAGGGTCCACCCACAGGCAGATACGCCTGCATATGGGGTCACCACAGCATGAGGTACTGCATTAAAGTATCTAGGCATTAGGGAGAACCTCTGTCCTAGAAGGAGGCTGACTTTCAAAATGGCGTACTCTTTTGGGCCATGCTCAATAACTTGGTAACACCTGTCTAATCAGAGCACAGGCCACATGACCGAGAGGCTGAGGACTAACTAGAAAGATAAATGCCTATGGGCATAGTTAAGAATAGGTGCTATGGACTCAGGAGTATATCCATAATGTATATGATCTTGGCTTGTAATCTGTTAAGCTCCCTAATAAATGACATCATAATGAGTATTGTCTGCGAATTATATGTGACCTGGGCAACAGATTATTGAACCCAGTAGAAAAGTAGAGTGCTGTGGGAAAGGCAGAGTTGATAGGATACTCATATTTGGAGGAGTGGAGATAGGTCTGGCCTCTGTCTCAGAGGAATTATTCTTGATCAGACATGGAGTGGAATTTTCCTTGCCCCTAGTGAAGCCAGGGGAGGTCAGATGTGGCTTGGGTGGGGTGGGGGGGTGGGGTGGTTTCAGAGAAATAGAAGGCTGCTTTTTCTCCACTTTGGTTAGTAAGCTCTGCTTAGGAAACTTAAATGCAAAACAATGAAACTAACCTCTTCTTCATCCTTTGTTGGTAATCAGGCAGACATTTTCATTGCCATCGTATTTCTTAGTTCCTCAATCTATATTTCAATCACAATTTACAGATTGTGAGAGGGAAAGTAATTACCACGTTTTAAATGCCCTTTAAAAAATAGGGTGTGGGGCTTAGAACTTTCCAAACTACTAGTATCTGTATAAAAGTTAGTAGCATTCTTTTCAGTGGGTTTATATTTCAGGTTATCTATAAAATACATTTATATAATTTAAATGTGTTGTTTTTAAAATATAAAAATGCAGGTAACACAAAGATATAGTAAAAATCTGGAAATTACAGTTATAAAATAGCAATGAAAATAATTTTATGGTTGGGGGTCAACCACAACTTAAGGAACTATTAAAGGGTCACAGCATTAGGAGGGTTGAGAACCGCTGACCTAAGGGAATAAAATTTAGAAAATACTGAGATTATTTCTAGGATTTATTCTAGATTTAAATTCCTTTCAATATGTATTTCTGATAGAATAGGAAAGGTTATATAATATAAATTAAGAGAAGGAACCTTCCAGCATAGAATAATACATTGTTATTTTCTTTCACTTTGATATGTATCATTAAGAAGTTAAACTTTTATTCCATACCTTTTAAAAGACTTTTTAGTATAGTCTTTGTCTTAATATTTCAGTAAGCAGTTGATTATTAATATCTTCGTGGTAGAGTGTCTGTTGTGATGGTGTCTTAATTTTTCCCACTGAAAGGTTTCCTTTCTCTCAACTAAAAACAATCTAGTTCTGATTGAGGTTTTAAATTGCACATCTAGTGCAAATAATAATTGGAGAAGAAGAACCTTATCTATACTTAGGCTCTAAATTTTGGGCTTTTACTAGCAGAATGTGTATAGCATTTCAAAGAATGATGATTCCAGAATACTTCATTGCACTCTCATATGAAACCTAAAAGAAGAGGATACTTCGAGGTTGAAGATCAGGAAAGGTGTCCCTTTTCAACATACTTCCTTAATTTGTGTGCTAAGCAAATAAACCAAGACCTGGACTTCCCAGAGAACAGGACATCAGGATAACGGAAGACTTTTTTTAAAAAATCATTTCATTGGAGTTCATCTCCATCCATCCATCCATCCATCCATCCATCCATCCATCCATCCTTCCATCCTTCCATCCTTCCATCTATCCATCCTTCCATCCATCCATCCATCCATCCATCCATCCATCCATCCATCCATCCTTCCATCCATCCTTCCATCCTTCCATCCTTCCATCCATCCTTCCATCCATCCTTCCATCCTTCCATCCATCCTTCCATCCTTCCATCCATCCTTCCATCCTTCCATCCTTCCATCCATCCTTCTATCCATCCATCCTTCCATCCATCCATCCTTCCATCCTTCCATTATATGCCGAGCACATTTGTACTTATGTTGCCATCATCATTCTCAAAACATTTGCTTTCTACTTAAGCCCTTATATCAGCTCCTTATTTTCCCCCTTCTTTCCTGCTACCCCTCCCTCATGAGTCCTTGATAATTTATAAATTATTACTATGTTATATCAGACGCTGTCTGATCTCTCCCTTCACCTACTTCCTTGTTATTTGTACGGCAGGAAGGAGGTTATATGTAGATCTTTATCATTGGTTTGCCCTTTCAATCCCACCTTCCCTCCACCCTCCTGCTATTGCCATTCTTATCACTCACGGGTTCGTCTGTCCTGGAATGGAAGACTTTTTACTAACCATCATACACAGATGACACAACCTTGCTGAAACAAAGATGAAGCATTTTACTGATGAAAACAAAGACGAGAGCTGTCAATATGGATTGCACCTTACAGAATAAATATCCTGGCTGAGCCCCGGTGGTGTAATGGTTGTGCGCGGGACTGCGGCCCACTGCAATGGAGGTTCGATTCCAGCTCCATGGAGCAAAGCCTGGGCCTCCTACTCCCACCACCTGAGGGCGGTGATGCCCCCCCCCCAAAAAAAAAAAAAAGAATAAAAATCCTGACAATGGGAGCAGTAAACATGGTGGGACAGTCCCGATTTCAATCAATTTTTCCCGCGTCCCAAGTCCCGATTTTTAGAAAGAATGCACGATAAGCTAGGGAACAGCGGGAGAACGGGAAGGGAATATACTCCCTTTACACACACACACACAAACACTGTCAATTGTGTCCCGTGTTACCAATGTTAAAATCTGGTCACTTTATATATGGAGAATAGATGGTTATTGTCAAGAATTTAATTTTACCTAGAGCCGTAGTTAGCACCCATGGAAGCAGCAATCAAGAAATCAATCATACTGCATTGGGCAAATCTGTTGCAAAGAAAAACTCCTTTAAAGAGTTAAAGAGCAAAGATGTCACCATGAGGGCTAAAATGTGCCTAATCCTAGCCGCGGTATTATTTTTCAATCTCATGCAAGGTGCCCTTGCATGTGGCAGAGTGGGTGATGACATCAGCCAGCGGGTTGCTAACTAAGGTAAGTCCGTCAGCCATTCCAACCCACCAGCCGCTCCACAGGATCAAGATGAGACTGTTTTCTCCCAGTTTACCGCCTCTAAAATGCAAAGTGGTGCCTCTGTTCTTTCCATAGGGCCACTATGAGTCCACAGCCATGGGACTGTTTTGGCTGTAGTCCTTAGTAAAAAGATTGCCAGACCTTCCTTTTCCAGCGCCACTGAGTATGTATGAACCACTAATCTTGAGGTTAGCCAACCCTTGCAGATAACTTGAGTCCAGGAGCATCAAGGAAAGCACCTGTTTTCCGTTGCGGGGAGCTAGTAGCTCTCTCCCACACATCCCCTTCAATGATAGCTTCTCATAAAGATGGCCACCTTTTTTTTTTTTGGCCAACATAGATGAACTTTGTATAGTACAAGTGGTAAATTTTTGTTGTTGCTATTTTATTCATTCAACAAATGTCTGCAGGGTGTTCTCTTCTTTTGTTGTTTTTTTAATAAATCACTTTACTAGGGCCACTTTCAGCTCTTCTTACAATCCATATACCAATTGTATCAAGCACATTTGTATATATGTTGCATCATTTGCAAAACATTTTCTTTCTATTTGAGCCCTTGGTATCAGCTCCTCTTTTTTCCTTTCTCCCCCCAACCTATCACCCTTGTGACTACTTGATAAACTATAAATTATTATTTTCATATCTTATACCATCCATTGTCCCTCTCACCCACATTTCTGGTTTTTGCCCCTCTTGAGATGTTATATATTGATTATTGTGGTTGGTTATTCTCCCCCTCCTCATGGTATCCTTACTCCCATTATTGTTCTGAGGGGGTTATCTGTTGGATTCCCTGTGTTTCCAACTCTTACCTATACCAGTGTACACGCTCCGATCTAGCCAGATTTGTAGGGTAGAATTGGGGTCATGATAGTGGGGCGGAGAGGAAGCATTAAAGAACTAGAAGAATGTTGTATGTTTAGCCCATGCTATACTACACCCTCCTGGGCTGGCTCATCCCTTCGTTGTGACCCTTCTGTGAGAAGATGTCCAATTTACAGATGGCCTTTGGGTCTCCACTACAGCTCCCCTCATTTCATCGACGTGATTGTTTGTGTAGGGCCTTCTTGTAAGAATCTGCATATTAGAAAGACATATTGACTAGAGGTTTTTTAATTCTTAAGTATAGCAGGCCGATTTTCTAATAACTGTGCAGTTGATTAAGGACATTCACAGATCATTTAATTTACTTTTCAAATGTTTTGTAAATACGCAGAAAGAGAAGTGGAGGACTGTGGTTGATTTTGGTGAATGCCTTTAAAGCATACTTTAGTTTTGTTCTCCAAGAGAGCCTTCTTTATTGGTCCAGTGATTCCTGTAATTCTAATTCATTATGCACTATGACAGCATCTTCACTGAGGTTATTATGTGTGTTCACAGGTTAATAGTTTCTGTTGTTGAAAACTTAATTCAATACTTTTATGTTAGTGGAATCTTTGTTTCTTTGTGTTTCTGATTATTATTAAGTGGTCTTTAATATGTAAAACAAACTCTAGAGATGTTGGCAACTGCATTTTGATTTCTTCTTGCTTATCTTTCTGTACTATAAAGTTAATAGAACAGCAGGAACATTAAGGATATTATCGAAATTAGATTCTGAAACATCATCTGTAAAAATTAGTAGCTAATCTCTACTCTGATTTAAAATTAATAATGAAGTAAAAAAAGTTACATAGATTTTATTATTTGTCTTAATACCTGCATATATTATAGGTTTATCTGGACCAATGGATAAAAATACTTTAAAATTATTTAGTTAAAAAATATCTTTTCCCCAAAGAAATATTCTTGGATTAAAATTAGAATTGTTAGGTGACCTCAGATTTGCTGTACTCTGTATTGAAAGTAATACAAGAACCATTTGCTATGATGACAAGCAGGAGATTTTGAGAATACTTTATTCAGTAGTAAATACCTACAATACCTAAATACCAACAGTATAGTACCCTACCCAACTAGTTGTTTCTTCTGACAACATACCTAGTCTCTGTTTATATTTTTGGGTGCCAAATATCAGCCTTTAATGGGGTATGAGTTATCAATTAGGTAGCATGTTATCATTAAAAAATGAAAAGCCATGGACTTACCAACTTAATGTGAAACTCAGCCCTGCCAATTTTGTCCTAGAATCTTGGACATGTAACACCACAGAACTTTCCCCGCCTTTTTCATAAAATACTGTCATAATTCTTTAGAATAGCAAGCTGTGAGTAAGCACTTACTCAATGGTAGTCATCTGAGGAATACAATATGGTGATGCTATGTTTTGATATTCTCTCAGGTGAAGTGAAGGACAAAAGTGTTCAGGTGGTCGAGCTCCCCATTGTAGACAGCCTGCATCCCCGTCCTCCATATTTACCCCTGGCTGTACCAGAAGATCTTGCAGACCGACTCGTTCGAGTCCATGGTGATCCTGCAGTGTGGTGGGTGTCCCAGTTTGTCAAATACTTGATCCGTCCACAACCTTGGCTGGAAAAGGAAATAGAAGAGGCCACCAAGAAGCTTGGTTTCAAGCATCCAGTTATTGGGTAAGAATCTGATTCGTTCCTCATTCAGTGGTGTATAGCTGTAGGATCTTATACCTTTATAATGTAGTCTGAAAGCCTAGTTTAATTTTCATCGTCCTACCAAGGAACAGAGATTCCAGAGTTTGCCATAAGTCACAGAGAGACTAGTCTCCCTTTGTTCACTTAGAACAAGTAAGTCATCATACTTTGTCACTTTTATTTATTCATTAATCATATATATTAAGCCTATATTTCTGAAATGGGCTGAATTTCCAGGGGATATCTATCAGCATTTTATTTAGGGGGGAAATTTTGTATATGCTATATGACTCCTTTTTACTGAGACCATGAGATGAAATTGTCACATTTGTAATTTTTCTAGAGCATTTTATTTTTAGGTGAATTAATTACCATTGTGATTATTTTACATTTTTGCTGTTCTGTTTTCTGGAAGACAACTAACTGTAGACTGGAAGCTAACTTGAAAATAAGGGTTTTACTTGTAATGTGAAGTAATGTTAAAACTGTTGTTTAAAATTCTCTCCTGACCCACCAAAAAGACCCATCACCTGTATATGTATTCAGTCTTATACTTAGGTAGGGGGGTTGTATCTGATATATCCTCTGCTTGGTTAAGTGAAATGCTTGGTTAAGGGAGACATATCAGGAAATACTGTAAGCAATAAAAACTCCCCCCAAAGCTCCTTTGCTGACAAGTATGTACTCCTGAACACATACATGGAAAGGGTATTTCCTTGTGGTTCTTGATGTTAAATTTCATTCTAATACCGTGGTTCTCAACCTGTAGTTCACGACTACTTTGGGGGTCAAACGATCCTTTCACAGGATTCGCCTAATATATCCTGCATATCAGATATTCACATTACAATTCATAACAGTGGCAAAATTTCATTTATGATGTAGCAACCAAAGTAACTTATTGGTTGGGGGTCACCACAACACAAGGAACTATATTAAAGGGTTGCAGCATTAGGAAGGCGGAGAACCACTATTCTAAATACATCATTAGACATAATGTAGATAATATTAAACTAAGAGTTAAGTGACCTGGGGAATATTACATTTCCCTTGTTGAATGATTCTGGGATAAGTTACTTAATCATTATTCACTGCCATGGAGTTGATTCTGACTCAGGAAGACTCATTAGTACAGAGTAAAACAACGACCCTATGGGTTATCCTCAAGATTGTAGCTCTTAGTTTTCTCCCACTTTAATAATAGTATTCACTTTCAATTGTCCAACTGTGAAGTAGGGAACATAGCTTGTCTTAAAGATAAGAATGTGGTGATACAAGGATGAAGGAAGGAAATTTAGCTGTGTAAAAGAAATGCACTATAAAATACTATTACCACTCAAAGAGATCAATGGATAAATAGTCCTGAAAATAGTCTACAGCATATACTAGTTATAATAATATCAGCCATTGATTAATATCAGCATGTGTTGATCCATACATTTTATTTTCAGAACGTTGATTTACTCCCTACGATTGTGAAAGGCAGAAATTAATTTTTATAATGGCTTCTTTTCCTGCTCACAGTCAGTCTGCAGTACAATAGACTAGGGAAAATACCTTGAGAAAAGTACAGAAATACATAGGAGGCTAGGAGAGGGAAAACATTTCCATCTGAATCAGAAAGGGTATAGCTACAATATTTAAACCAGGTCTTGAAATTTGGAGGAAAATATCCTGAGGAGACATACAAGTTTGTGGAAAAGTGAAATTGAAAGATAATAGAATTTTTCCATTAACTTTTTGAAACTTCCTCATAATATGATTGGCTTACCAAAATATTTACAATTACATGATCTCATTTGATCTCATAGCATAATCTTGTGCACAGTGGGTGGAGATAACCACTTCATGGATAAGAAAACTAAGTTGTAGAGAATTAAAAATGTCTACCCAAAGCTTCAGAGTTAATATAGGAAAAACTAGAACTAACCCCAATTCAATTCTCCTTCATAATATAACATCATTTTTCTGCAACACCAATTTACTCATACAGTTCACTTAACAGTATTCAATTAAAGGTTAGTCTTTGAGATGCATTATGTACTTTTGTTTTGTAGGAGGTGAGCCTTCTCAATTTTGTATTTCTATAATTCCATGTACCAAAAAAAAAGTAGCCTTATTCATTTATTATCAGTGAATAAGTAGTCTACCACGTTAGAAGTTTACCAAATACTAAAGATAGAAGCATCTCAGGCAGTTTTGTCATTTGTACATTGAAGTAGCCTGCTATAACATAAAAGAGAATAGATCAAGGCTCAAAAATCAGAAAGCCTTACCCAGCTTCTACCACGGACAAGTTGAATGGCTTTGGGTAACTTAGCTGATCATTATGGCTGTGATCATTATGGTTGTGTGTGTGTATCTTGTATCTATGGTTTCTCCAAATTCTAACACAGAAAGTCTTTTTGTACTTGTCTGTCATTCATTCATTTTATTTATTGTGCATGGTGTAATTGGAAATGAATAAAATAAAGTTCTCTGCCCTGAAGAGCAAAGTCAGGCAAGAGCACACATAACTAACTTTCATGAAGACTTAGTTAAAATGTATATAGAAGAAACCAGCTTCCCTTTGCCTTAAATATCTAGGTTTTCTATTTGTGGAAAATATATGTAACATAAAAGTTGCCGTTTTAGCCTTTTAAGCATATACCTTTATGACCTTAATTTACAGTTTTGGGTTACCCCTCCAGAATTTCTTTCTTTTATTTTCCTTTTTTTTAAATTAAAAATCATTTTACTAGGGGCTCGTACATCATTTTTCCAATACATAAACAAACATACTGTGACAAGAACCCTCACACATCTGCTGCCATCATTCTGCAAACATCCGCCCCAGAATTTATTTCTTAGTTTATTCATCATAAACAGAAAATCTATGTACGCTCATATTAAGCAGTAACTTCTCATCCATCCCCTTCTTCTAGCCTCTAAAATTTCTGTCTCTATGTATTTTCCTACTCTGTCGATATTTCATATATGTGGCATTATGCATAGACTGTATTGTGCATATGTTATTTCACTTAGCACAATGTTTTTAAGATTCATCTTTATCATAGCATATACCGGAATGCCATTTATCCTTATGTCTGGATAATATCCCATTGTATGTGTATACTGTGTTTTATTTATTTATCCATCTTTTGGTAGGCATTTGGGTCATTTCCGACTTTTCTTTATTGAGAATAATGTTTCTAAAGTGTATTGATGTACACAATCTGCTTGAGTTTTTCTTTCCATTCTTTGGAGTATACCTTGGAATAGAATTGCAGGTTTTGTTATATTTTTGTGTACCGAAATGCCTGAAACGTTAATTTTCTTAATGTCATATGAAGAAATTTATATTAAATGACCTCTAACATTTTTCACAGATCTACAATCTCATTTTCAAATGCTCTTCTTTTAGCTGTCCTCTCCTTTGCTATTGTTTTAATTTTTATTTCCATATTTTGTGCCCCACATACTGTCTGGTCTCTTTGTATTTAAATGTAAAGAAGTTACTGACAAAATTTGAGCAAAAAAAGAAATGAAAATTACATAGTGATGTTTGAATATTGAATTAAAAAAAAAAGTTCACCACCATCAAGTAGATGCTAACTCATAGCAGTCCTATATAGTGTGTGGGGGTGGGGGGGGGGTGGCGCAGGGTGGGGAGGAGGTTGTTGTCACCTCCCAATAGTGTGGTCTTTTCTCTCACTTCCCCAGTCATGAAAAAGTTTTTTGGGAACCCACTCGATTTGTTCTTTCTGCAATTCTAACTTTCAGGAGAAACAATGGCTCGGAAGAATGAGGGTAACAATAAAAAGAGAAACAACCCAATCACAGTATAAGCAAAGGACTTGAAGAAACATTTCACTGAGAAGGTTGTCAGATGTCTAGAAAACACATAAAGATGCTCATTATCATTAGCTATAAGGAAATAAAAGTACGATGAGCTGTCACCTCATTTTCAGTGGGATGCCAGTGATCAAGAAAACTAAGACTTCAAACCAGTTCATAATGGTTCAGGCATGAAACATGGACACAAGGGTAGTGGGCATACTACATGGCAACCAAATCCAGCTTCTTGTGTATCAGATTTTGGCCCAAGGAGGAAACATGCAGCAGAACAGAAAATAGCAGGTGCTGGTGAGAATATGGAGAAGCAGGAACCCTCATCCACAGCTACTGTGGAAAATACTTTAGCAGTTCCTCAAAAAGTTGAACTTAGAATAGCCATGTGATATGACTCAGCAGTCCTAATCCAAAAGAATTCATTGCAAACACGTAAACCTATATAACAGTGTTACTTATAATACTTGACACCTTAGCCAATAGGTGCAAAGAACTGAATATCCAATATGGCTTATACATATAGCTTGCCTATAAGTGACATGAAGTAAAGATAGCTGTGACAACACAGATGAACCTTGAAAGCATTATATTGAATAAAGCTAGTCAAGTGCACAATAAAAAGCTAGTTCCAGGACTGACCCTTGCTTGCTGTTTCAGTTTTCCATTGAAGTTTCAGTGTAGTCAAAGTAAAGGTGCCCATACGCTAAGACCTGAAGGAAAGTATTTTCCCTTCTCTACATTTGACCACAGTTGAAGTGAGCTAAGGAGTGTTGGATGTAAGAAGCTCAATTTATGAGAATGAACTATACCTCTTACTAGTCTTAATCTTATTTCCATTACAATTACTTTGGAAGTACTTAAATGTGAGGAGAATACTTTGGGAAGTTGATGTCTTTGTTTTAGTGCATGACAGTGTAAATCTGTGTTCCAAGTTTTACCATTTCTAGGGCCTTCTTAAATAACACAGAAGTGATCAGTATCTGCTTGTGTGTGAGGAAAAAACAGATAAAGGAATCCCATGCATAAGACAAAACAGATGGATGGCTCCATGAACTTAAAATAGTAAAAATCATTAAGCAGTTTGCCTACTTTTACTATGCTATCAGAAGAGTCCATGCATGTCTGTGACATTTTGTTGGACAATTTTAAATTCTGTGAGTGACTCTGCAGTCACTATAAAAACCAGTAAAAGGAAGAAAGAAAACAAAACATGCTCTCAATATTACAAATAAGATCTTTAATGATCTATAATAGCAGCTGTGAAATCTCCTACCACTTTGTCTGAGAAATTTTAAAAGTGAGATTATACACACACACACACACACACATTTGAATGGAAGGCTGATGGGTATTTGACACATCCTGGTATGGATTATAACTCTGGAATCTTCCCTTATTCCTGATAATTACTTTCTCTATAATAAAACGTTCTTTAAAAGCTTCTTTTACTTTCTACTTCTTATATTCTTAGTATGACTTGCAAATATATTAGAATGTGTTTGTTATTTTTAAATACTTTTACTGATCGTGAAAATGAACACTAAAAATGAGTTCCCATAGAGGGGCGCCGATATATTATCAGCCGAATCTGAACGTCTCCCTTTTGTGTACTCCCCCTCACTCCCCAGGGTCCATGTCCGACGCACAGACAAAGTGGGCACAGAGGCAGCTTTCCACCCCATCGAGGAGTATATGGTACATGTCGAAGAGCACTTTCAGCTTCTTGCACGCAGGATGCAAGTGGACAGAAAAAGAGTTTACTTGGCCACGGACGACCCTTCTTTATTAAGGGAGGCAGAAACAAAGTAAGTCAGAGCGGCCAATGGCACAGAGTGTCATTTTTCTTTCTAGTAGAAAGGGTGCTCGCCCCTATGACTTGTGATCCTTGTTATAATAACGTCGCCAGTTATTGGACTTTTAAAGTGCATATTGTATCCTGGTTAATTTAATCAAAGCATATTGTATTAGGCATAGCTGATGGCATAGCCTTATAACAAAAAAATCTAAAGCGAACCCAATCATTAACTTAACGCATCACGACAAGTTATCAGCATCACTACGGATGCTTGCTAATCATAGAGGCTGTTAATAAATAAAAGGTACTTGCCCTTAGCTCAGTGTCTTCACTCAAAATTATGGACAAGTGAACATAGATGTTAGAAAATGTTTTCATCCTATAAGTTTACACCAACGAAAGTTAAAGAATTGAAAGGTGAGTTTTGTTAGTGGCGGAACAATGACTCTTAGTATGTATTGGGTCGTAACAATCATTTGTGAAGTCCGTTTCAGGCAGTGCGCCAGGTGGTAGGGTTTCTGTGATAAACAACACCATCCAAGCTCTCAAGGAACCCCAAATGTACTGGGGAGCAAATAATTACACAGCAGCATAGTGCTCCTATAGGGTTGAATATAGGGTATAAGGAAGATAGACACATAGAAAAATTCTAGTCTTACTTGCGATTTCTCATCATAGAATCTAGGTGGATCTGCAGTTAGTATTTATTTACTACCGCTAGCTAGAGGGCTTATTAAATGTGTGGGAGAGTAGAGAATGAGAGAGGAGATTTCAGCCTCGGCTTTGCTCAAATGCCAGTCTTCAAAAATGTCATACTTGAACCTTTGATTGGGTTCTTCATCCCTGCTTTGTACACTCCTCTGTCATAGTGTTTAGAAGCTCCTCAGCTCTGTCTCCTTCACTAGTTTATAAGCATTTTTCACATTTCCTATTAGGTGTAAATAATCAATGGATATTAAACTAATTTTAATACTGTCAGTATGATAATGATTAACTATTAGAAGTTAATCATTTGAGTTATTTGCCTGTTCAATTAATTAACATATTATTTGGCCCCTTATTTTTTGTGACAGAAGAAACAAAATTAGAATGATGACCATAATACAGGTGTTTATCCAAGCTATTGGTTAATAGGTTAAATTTTTTTTCTATCTCTTAAAGAATGTAAGTTAATGTGTTAGAATTGCTCTGTATAAATAAAAGCAGGTCCCCAACATTTCCTGACCAAGTGTAACCATGGAAAAATATGAATTTATAGATTAAATGATCTATTGGGCACAATATACAATATAATTTCACAAATAACAAATGTTATTTCTATTTTGATGTTCAGACCTACCAAGGAGCTTCAGAAAGTCATAGGAAAGAAACATTATCTTTTCATTCAATTTTTCCATTAACATTTTTAAGCCCCTGTATAATTTAAGTCCCTGGAACATATCATTTACCATGCTCCTTTATTTTTAAACTGTATAATGAATTTGTAGCTTGTTTGAAAAAACAGATATCAGTTTTATCTACTCTCTGTTCTTCAATATATCACAACATTTTTCTCTTTTTTGCTTGATTGGCAAAATAATTTCTGTCATTAGAAAATGTGGAAATTGGAAAATAAAAATACTATACACTGTCCCACTACTCAGTAACAACAACTGTTTAATTATTTACCTGTGCCTTCCAGTTGCTTAGATACACATTTTTGATAGTGGCTCGTTGTGATGCTTGTTGTTAGGTGAGATTGAATCAATTCTAATCCATAGCAAACCCTGAGTACAACAAATGAAACACTGCCCAGTCTGTACCATCCTCACAATCTCTCTTATGTTGGAGCTCATTATGATAGCCACTGTGTGCATCTATCTCCCTTAGGTTTTTTGTTCTTTTTTTACTGAGCCTCTGTGTTAGCAAGATATCCTTCTCCAGGGACTGGTCACATCTGAAATTATGTCCAATGTTAAAAAGTCTCACTATTTTCACTTTCAAGAAGCATTCTTGTTCTTCTTCAAATATACTTTTCCCCCTGTTTTTCTGGAAATCCCTGCTAGATAAAACATTCTTAGTGTGTTATTCTAGGTTGACTAGAGAAACAAATCCAGAGACACTCTTAATGTGTGTAAGAGACAACTTTATATCAAAGAGCAATTGTATATCAAGAAATATCCCAACCCCGTCCAGATCAAGTCCATAAGTGTGATATTATACTACATGGCCAATACCAGCCCATAAACTCACCTTTAGACTTCTGCAGCCATGCCATGATGCTGAATGCAAGGAGATCCCAGGCCAGTGGGTGGAAAGTCTTGTAGATCCAGTGGCCGTGGAAGCATCCTAGCATTGAATTGGGTTTCCAAGTGCCTCCTCCAGCTCCAGGGCTCTGGCAGCCATCAGCTGGGCTCCATGTGACTTTCCTTTTTTTGTTTTTTTTGGGGGGGCATCACTGCCCTCTGGTGGTGGGAGTAGGAGGCCCAGCCTTTGCTCCTGTGGAGCCGCTGCTGGAATTGAACCTCCATCCCAGTGGGCCACAGCCCTGCGCACAACCACAATGCCATTGGGACTCAGCCCCATGTGGCTTTTCAACTAGAATGTTCAGCAGAGAGAGTGTGTGCTGCCTCCTGTGAGGAAGAGAGGAAAATTCCCAGAATTCTCATGAAGAAGCCACACCCACAAGGAGATATCAATTAGGCTGTGACCTGAGAGGCTAGAATCCACCCTTTTAACCTATTTAACAAGTTGACATGAAATTATATAACCACTGCACTCAGCAGCACTGTAATTTGCATACATAATGCTTCTTTGGTGGTTTTCCTTATTTTTTATACAACTTCCAAAGTCACATGACAGAATGTTATCCATCTATGTGACATCCTGGCCTTTTAAGAACTTTAGAATGTGGGAGGAGGTCGGAGGTTGGAGGGGCTGATTGGCAGATGAGGGTGGGGGGAATAGGCTCGGTGGATAATGGGAGGAAATGGGGGCGCTGTTGAAGCAGCATTGAATGGTATCAGCAAGGAAAGGCTGCAGTTCTGCGCACAACCCATTTGACGATTTCAGTGACATTTCCTTAGAGGATTCAAAATTGGAAGCAATCCGAAGCTTCCTAACCAATCTGGGCAGGGTCTTAGCAAAATAGCAGCCAGTCCAAGCAGGTTCCTGAAAAGAATCCAGGTCCCTTCATTTGGGGGTGGGGGAGCGGAAGGAGAGGGCTGTCTCAGGCTCCCCACCTCTACCTCCCAGACTCGGGCCAGCACTGCAGCCCTCCTGACACTGGCCCAGCTGGAGACCAAGATTTAGAGCCTCCAGGTGCAGCAGGGTCCTTCTGATGCCAGACCTGACCCCAATACCTCAGAGGCCAGCCCGACAACCAAGGACCAGGACCTCCTACAGAACTCTCCTCACTGGCCACCGACAAAACCTCCAAGAGAGATGACCAGGCATATGGACAAGGGAAGGGGTGCAGCCAGTTCCTCAAGAAAGAGCTCCACCGAGTCCACAGCCCGTGCAGCGTGCCTGGGTGAAGAGCGGGCCCTCACAGTACCTGAGCTACGACCAAACTGCCAGGACTTCCACCCGCCGACAACAAAGAGATGAGGGAGCTGCTGGGAAACTTGCTGGATTCTTCTGGGGAAGAGGGGAGGCGGAGAAATTGAGTTTTCCCCAACACAGAAGTCCATGAGACCAGAGGAACACAAGCCCCCTCGTTGGGTGAGATCCCCACATGGCTGGCAGGCCTGTCTCTGCTGTGATGCTCCCAGCTTCAAGCCATTGTGGAAGCCACGGCCGCCATACATTGCGGTCTTTCAGCTGGACCCCGGCTTGCATTCTTTCCTGAACGCCCTCCTCACAGACCCCCAGTCTTGTGGCCCAGCCTCTGCACAGCAGGGCTCTCGGTCAGAAGACCTACGTCTAGGTCTTAATTTGGATACTTAAATCATAAATCTCCCGCCATTACTTCAGACCAACAGCATGAACGAATTTCTCAAGCATGATGGTCATGGTCATTCTAAGACTTTTTTGTTTCAAGAGGGTAAAGAAATGAAAATGAAGTGATGCACAGCGTTCGCTCCCAGTCAGAGGAGGCACCGATTTGAGGGCTAGTTTATCCTCTGAAAAAAATGATTCAGCTTAGCTTTACACAGGATGTTTCTGATTATAGATGAAAAGTTAATGCTTTCCTGATTAGACCTTCTGTAGGTTTCTCTAAGCTAAGATTGAGTTTACCTTTAATCTTTAGCACTAGTGCCCCAGATACTGGCACACATATGGCTAACGGAGCAATCTATCTCTTAGATAATTAGTAAAGTATTTAAATCCAAGAATCACTTGCAGTCAAAATAATAAGGCAGAATCAGTTCTTTTATAGTTCATTTGTCAGTTTTATCTGCTAAGATTGTGTTGACAGAATGGCAGACATGGAAAAATAAACTTGTACAGATCTATCAGGTTAAATATTTATGTACTTTGTTTGCTTTTTTAAAGAAAATTCTGGATGAGTTAACATTATTCATTGGCATCAATAGACGCAAAAGAGTTAAATATTGTTTATGGTATTTGGTTGTTCTTTGAGATGAAGAATCAGCAATAGCAGTGTTAAATCTCTTCACTAATTTTCTTTTTACCCCTGTGGTGTTCTGAAATATCACATGAATTTCACAGTACAAGGTATTAAGAATACAAAGATAAGTATAAAACAATGTCTTGCTCCTAATCTCAGGAAATATACAACTACTAGTCAAATAGGCATGTAACAGATAATTACAATGTAATTAGATGCATGTCTTATATTATTTACATACTAGATAGAATGAAATGATGAAGAGGAATATTTATAAGACTTCAGGAAAGAAAGTTTTGTACTAGTGTGTAACTTTAAACTAGTACTTTGTGGGTGATAAAAAACAAAGTTTATAAGATAAAAGAAGAAAAAAAGGGGTTGAGCCCCGGTGGCATAGTGGTTGAGTGCGGGACTGCGGCCCACAGGGTTGGTGGTTCAAATCCAGCAGCAGCTCTCCAGGAGCAAGGCTGGACCTCCTACTCCCACCAAGGCAGTGATGCCACAAAAAAAAAAAGGGAAGAAGAAAAAAAGAAAACCTTTTTTATCTTTAACAATTTTTGCTACCTCACAGGTTCAGGAATTCCTCTTATATCCATGAACAAAAGCAAACAAAAACCGAAGAAGCATGCTTGTTCAGTAAAATCCAGAGGATTATATGTTTATCGTTTAGAGGTAGACTATCTCCCTCTCTCCACATTTAGTTTGTTTTCTTCTACATCCTCTATCCTTGCCTAAGCAGTTTTTTTCCATAAACAAATAACATGTGAAGGGTGTAGGTGCATTATTTCATTGAGTTCTAGAAAGGGCCCTTTAAGTTAGGGCATCAACGTTTGTGCCATTTCTCCCAAGATCGATCCCTCCTCTCTTGGTTTCACTGAGCACCAAAGCATGCTGACAAACATGGTCTTTATTCAAGGATAAGACCTGCTCTGTTTCAGCAGTCCCTCACCGCCACCCTCCAGCTTTTTCATATTTATTTGTTGCTGTTTTTTTTTCCCTAGGCCTAGATATGTGGCTTCATAGTGATCATGTTGAAAGTCTTTCTGATTGCTTTCTTTTCAGAACAAATGTGACCTGGCCTTCCACTCTCTGATTCTAAGCTGAGGAGGGCAAAGATGTCAAAAATAATGAGGCCAACTGGATCTGAACATTGACTCCCAGTCTCAACACAGAGATCAGGGACCTTGCCTTCACAGTGATCATTAGAAAAGCAATGAGGGAAAGCTCCTTGGTGGAAAGCTGTGAGACAGAGAGAAATCGGAAACAGCTGTTAGGGGATTAGGGAAAAGTCCCAAACATAGGTAGCACTTACTCGTTCACTTGTTTGTTCACACAGTCCTGTGGAAGACTGCTTGCTATGTGATGTGATGCAAAGAAAAGTGAGACAGCAGCCCTAACCTCTGAGGAGTACTATGTGGGAGAGAAACAGGCAGATTGAGTCTTGCTGTTTCAGGGTTTTCTAAATGAAAACTAGTGTTCTTTAAACCTGGGGTGATGTCATAGTGGTTATACATTAGGCGGCAACCCATCTGGTCAGCAGCAACTCAAGACCACCAGTGGCTTGGAGGGAGAAAGACGGGGCCTGCTGCTCCCGGACACAGTCAACAGTCTGGGAAACACACGGGTTGCTGTGAGCAGCACCGACTGCACGGCAGTGAGTTATTCCTTGAAGCACGACATTTAAGCCTCTGTTCTATTTCAGCGACCCTCGTACGCAAAGGAAACAGTGCAGAGAACAAAGCAGGTGAAATGGCTGTCTTTATAAAACTACATTCCAGTTTGGAATGATAGAGGTGTAAATTGGATCCAAGTAATAGAAAAAACGGTAATTAAATACATACATACATACACACACACACACATATATATTCAAATGATAATAAAAGCCACAGAGAAAAACAGTAAAAAGGGTAGAGCTGGTCAAAGACATATTGATGTGGCAACAGTTGAGCAGAGACTTAAAAGAAGTAAGGAACAAGTCAGATGGATATCTTCACAGTCAAGGCTAACATGTACTGGGCATTTACTTCACGTCAAGCACTTTAAGCATTTAAAGTGCTTAAATGAATTTAATTTTCATGAAGTTACTGAGAGGAAATATACTCTTTATCCCCTTTTCATATAACTTCCCAATGTTTGAAATTTAAGTGTAAAGATGTACTTCATCAGCTGGAATCATTTGATTCACTTTCTGCCGTGGTTAGCGCTGAGTTGGTGCTGCCGCATGGCATCCTTGTATGTAACAGGACAAAGTGACACCCTTCCCGGACCATCTTTATGTTTGGACCTATTGTTGTGAGTGCTCTGCCAGCCTGCCTTATTGAGGTTTTCCCTCTTTTTCTTGGTCCCTCGATTTTACTAAGTCTGATATCCCTTTCTAGCCATTGGTTATTCACGAAAATGTGTCCAGAGTGCAGTCTCACCCTCCTCTCAGGTGTGATATGATTGTACTTCTGCTAAGACTGGTTTATTTGTTCTTTTGGCTATCCACATATATGTAATATTCTTCACCAACAAAGTTATAATATGTCAATTCTTCTTGAGTCATCCTTTATGCATATGAGGTGATTGAAAAAACCATGGGTTGGGTCGGGTGTCCTTTAATCACTAATATGACACCTTTGCTGTTTAAAGCTTTAGAGAGGTTTTAGCAGCAGATTTTTTTAAGTGCAATCTGATATTTCCTTGACTGCTGTATGCATGGATTTTCAATTTTGATCATAGAATGAAACCACTAAAAGCATATGTTCTGGCATGTAATTAAGACTCTAATTCAGAGTGAAATCATTTAAACAGTGATTTCCCCAAAAAGCCCTGTTTTAATATTTTGAGACATAAGACTACAAAAATGTTACCTGGTAGACATCTTCAAAGCAGTTGCTTTCATAAATGTGTTAGATTGGAGTTTCATTGCTATTACTGGAGGAGAATAAATGATAATTTAAGAAAGGTGGAAGTGAGAACCTATTGTTTTTCATAAGTTTTTAAAATATTCATTTTTCTTTGTATCAGCAACTTATATAAATAGGCATTTATAAAGTGTAATCTATGTCATCACAAATTTTAAATTTAAAATACAGTTAAGGTTTTGTCATGATACTGTATTCTAAAGGAAACATTTAGCAGCCAAAATATGAAAGCAGCTTGTGCAGGCTCATAATGAAAAAAGATCCTTCTGTTCTCCATTTCAGTGAATTGCCAAAGACATTTTGATGTGTTTGTGCGTATTTCTATGTGATGTGTTGATAATTTTTATTATGCAGGGAGGTCCAGAATGGTTTCTGCCCACTGATGGATTCAAAGATGCTTCATTGACTCTTCCATTGAATGTCATAATTAAAGCTCGCCTTGCTCTTAGAAAAAGGAACTCATGGTTCATGGCAGATCTGCTTCCTGATAATTGAAATCAAGATTTTGTGATTTTAGTGACCATGTATGTGTTCCTTTTGTTTAGGTACCCTAATTACGAATTTATTAGTGATAACTCCATCTCCTGGTCAGCTGGATTGCACAATCGATACACAGAAAATTCACTTCGGGGTGTGATCCTGGATATACACTTTCTCTCCCAAGCAGACTTCCTAGTGTGCACTTTTTCATCCCAGGTAAGTGACAGTAGGACATTTTCAAGTGGCCAATATCTATATTTTTTGGTCATAGAGGAAATTTTTTAACCTTTTTAAAATGTTCGTTATCGTGACTCAGGTGCAATTTTCTTGATATTGGTAACAATTCCTTTGTAAAAGAATGAAAAGGTTCTGTAAAATCATTATTTTTGTGCACCAAAATAACCATTAACATATAATGTTGATATCATAAAAAGACATATTAAGTCTAACCTATGTTAACATGAATTCTATATTAAAAGAATGAACTGTGTCATGATATTTATATTCTAAAGGAAAGAGTTAATGACTAAATACAAAAGCAGCTTGGAAAAGCTCTTTGAAGCAAATAGCTGTTTACAAACAATGGTTGAATACCTCTCCACTAAAGTCAGTTACTGGGGTTGTTTAAAGTGCTTGGCTTGTTCACAGCATTTAACAGAAACAGTAAGTAATTAAGCTTAGTTAATACTTTCTGATTTTTGCACACATTTCTATATAACTAGAATCCGTCCATTTCTACACATCAGTGCACTGACACTCAAGGCTTAATGCACAGCATTTTGCCTCACTTAATTGCTTTATATAAAATAAGAAAGAAAGCATATGTGCATTTCCTCTTCAAATACTATTGCATTTCTACCAAGTGGAAATTGTACATTACATCTAAGCAGTACTCACCATCATTCTTTGAGTTTAATTGTTGCATATAATTATATGTTATGGGCTTGGTGTGTGTGTGTATTTTTATGACTGTTCAATCAGCCATATATGCCCAGTGGAATAATCAGTATAGCAATATTTACTGTGTATTCTATTTTGTGCTGCTTTCATGTATGCACGTATTTTTTGGTTAGTTTGTTCAACAAGCTGCTAAATGACTATTTTTTATTCTGCATTATATTAGGTGCAGAGGGGCGTTCAAAGGAGATTGAAAATACTGGTCTTTCCCCGATTCAGAATTTTATAAGCCCAATACAAATAAAATACTAGAGAATCATTTTCAAGAAATAGAAATTGGTATAAGATAAATGTATGTGCACATCTTGAGAAAATTCAGGGAAAAAAAAGAAAATGTGAAAATGGAGAGCCACATAATTCTCAAGGGAATATACTTCAAGAAAATAAAGGGATAACTCATTATTATGCTTCATTGTGATTGTTTGAAAGATAACCTACCTAGGCAAAAGCTATGCTTTCCTTCAGTGTGCAACACAAATGCAGCTGAGAGCCGAAGTGAAAATGCAGCACTGATTCTTATTAGAAGGGAAGTCTTTCTGGGCCTTCAGTTTCCTAGGAAGGTATCCACTGAAGGCCTTATTCTCTGAGTAGAGTGAGGATTCTCTCTTGGAAGGCTCCCTTTTCAAGTCTGAAGGTTGGGGCATTATAATCTACCTGGCCTCTCAGCTGTTTTTGAGAATATGGCAATGCACTTGTGTTGTCTTAATTGTTGTCATTGTAAGATGCCATCAAGTCAGTTCCCACCCATAACAACCTTATACACAACAGAATGAAACAACCCAGTCCTGTACCTTGCTCACAATACTTGTTCATATACTTGAGCCATTGTTATAGCCAAGAATCAGTCTCTTTGGGGCTTTCCTCTTTTTCAATGCCCCTATACTTCCCTCCTTCTCCTGGATTTACTCTCCCCTGACAACATATTCAAAGTAGGTAAGACAAAGCCTCACCATCTTTGCCTCTAAGGAGCACTCTGGCCATATGCTGTCTAAATTCATACTTCCTATTTTACTTCTAAGGAGACCTGGTGACCTAGTGGTCATGAGGTGGGCTGTTGACCACAAGGTCAGCCATTCAAAACTACCAATTGCTGTGCGGCCATTACAGACTCGAAAACTTATAGAAGCAGTTTTATCCTGTCCTATAGGCTCAGCATCAACTTGACGGTAGTGAATTTTGAACATATTTTACCTCTAGCTTCTAATATCCATTGCAATGACTACACAGAACTCAGACAATACTCATGCTTAAAGGGTTTACTAAGGACAATAACAGGTTTTAATACAAGTCAGAAATGCTCGGGATAAATTGTTCATCAACACACAAAGGTTTTTTTTAGGTCTTTAATAAATGCTCAAAGGGGCATACCACTCTGGAAGTCTCAATCTGAAGGATTTCAGCTCAAGCTCCATGGATCAGCAAACTCAGCTCCCTGAATTAATCCTTCAGCGGTGTCCCACTCCACAAGCTAGTTGCCTGCCCCAAAGCACTCAGCTTTACTTGTTCAGTAGCCTAGGAAATCCACCTCTGTGTTTCTTGTTCTGACTCCTGGTTCTGCTGCTGCTACTGCCCCCCTGATGCCTTGATTTGCCTTCTGGATCCAGAAGATTCACCGTGCAGGGACCATGAGTGCATCCCATTCTGGGCTTTTGCCGATAAAGAGATCCCTTCTCCCCAACTTTCAGAGGGCTGATTTTATACCCGCAGGATGGCATGCCAGGGAATCCCCTTTATAATTACTCACAGATGGATCCGTCTCTTCACCCACCTTCTTAACCAGTATTCTTCACTAGCACTATAATTCAAAAGCATGAGTTCTCCAGTCCTCCTTTTATATTAACTATTTTTACAAGCAGATGAAACTTTTGAAAAGGCTGTTCCTGAGGAGCTGGCTGGGGTCAGGAGCACCTTAGTCCTCAAAGGACATTTTTATTCTTCAATATTTGTAACACGGAAGAGGTCTTTAGCAGCATATCTGCCCAATACAGCTCATTGTTTGACTTCTTACTTCTTCCATGGGTTTGATTGTGAATCCAAGTAAAATGAAACTCTTGACAACTACAATCTTCCGTCTATTTACAATAGTATTGTTTTACTGCCTCAGGATTTGGTTTTCTTTCCATTGAGGTGTTAACACTAAAGGCTGTAGTGTTTGTTCTTCATCAGCGTGTGCTTCGAGTCCTCTTCACTCTGAGAATTCAAAGTTGTATCATATGCATATCGCACAGACTGTTAGCGAGTTTTCCAATCCTGATGTCATGTTCCTCATATAATCTAGCTTCTTGGATTATTTGCTTGTTTTACAGATTGAATAAGTGTAATGGGAGAGTATAGAGATGCTCCAGTGGCGCAATCGGTTGGCATGCAGTACTTATAGGAAAGATATAGTCCAGACACACACCTTTGCTGATTTTCAGTCAGGCAAAGAAACCTCCCCCACCACCCCATTCTTTCTGACTGGCTGCTTCAGATGAGCACAGTTAAGTGTTCTGGAATTTCCATTCTTCACAATGCTATTCATAATTGTTATAATGCACACAGCCAAATGCCTATGCATCATAAGTAAGACACAAGTAAACAGCCTTTTGATATTCTGCTTTCGCCCAAGATCCATTTGATGTTGTCTATTCTTGAGCTAGTGTGTAATTCAGATGAGAAATACTCAAGGTCATGCTTGGTTCTCAAGAACTTAACATTTGTCAGCTTCGACTTGGACTTCCATATGAGCAGTTGATGGTTTACTCCACAGTCAACCCAGCCTTGTTCTAATTCAAGATACAATAGGAAGAAGTTGGAAGCCTACTTCTAAGAAAACGGCCTAGTGAAAATCTTCCATCTTCTAGGTTTCCTTAGTAGTACCATCAGACTCATTCTGTAAAGAAAGGCTGGCCTTGGCTTTATATTTCATGATGTTAAAATAGTGAACATGTGAAATAAAATATACCAAGAATAATGTGCACACAGTTACAAGCATTGACAGCCAGGGTTCAAAATCCAACTACTTAATGGAAGAACCTTGAGAAAATTCCTTAATTGACCTGTGCTTTAGTTATTGTACTTATAAAGTGATCATAATGATAAAGCCTTATTTGGATATCGAGGTAATTAGATTTGATAACATCTAATAACAATGCCTGACATCTAGCAAAAGCTTGGTAAATAATAGCTTCTATCATTTGCTTGTTTTGTTTTTTTGGGTTTTTTTCCTTTTGTAATCACTATATTTTAATTATTTGATTTATTTCTACCCAGAGTCCCCATTGATTTTGCATGGTTTTAACTAGATTTGAAGTTTTAAGTTTCAAAGACTTTGATCCTCATTTTGTGATAGTTGTACCATGACATTAAATTAGTTTATGAGTAAAATAGTAGTGCTTCTTATGGTCTTGATTCTTAGCTTCATGGTAAATTCTAGCACTACAACTTAGAGAAATCAGTTTGTATTTTAGTTCCTATCCACAAAGTTTAAAATAATGTCCAAGTTCAAATGCATTTTCAAATTAAATGGAGCATTTGGGAATGGGCATTCATGTTTCTAGATTTCATATTTTTCTAAGAATTTAAGGTAATGGTTAATCCCATTAAGTTCCATTTTAAAGTAAGAGTTTAAAATGAGCATTTCCATTTAGTCTTTTTGGTGGTCTTTATCATGAATGCTGTGATTTTTTGTTCTTTTTAAAAAAAGGTTGTCAGGTAAATCCAAAATTGGTTCACTGAACATGTTAGCAATCATTTCTAGTAGTTTCTTTTAAATAAATTATTAGTAATTAATTAGTAAATAAGTATTGTGCAGCTTCATTCCCTGAATTGGATACCTGGATTGAGTTCCCTATATAAAATGTGTTTAAAGAAAGGATTTTCTTAGTAAGATGGTAATTTCTCTTTTTATCTTCACCTATTCATAGGAATGTTTCTGAAACTCATTTGCTCTATAATGAAAATGTCTGTCAATTGCTCAAAATGTTATCTTTCTATGGTTATATTTATAGTTTTACTTTGTTATTAAGTATGAAATTCAAGAGATGCAGTATATGTATATTATGATAGAAGGTCCCAGTTTAGATGAGAAAGAAATGTAGAAACACACAATTTTCCTCTAGTTCTTTGGTGCTTCCTTCACTCCACTATCATGACCTCAATTCTACCTTACAATTGAATTAGACTAGAGCATGCACACTGGTACAGATAAGATCCCTAAATACAGGGAATCCAGGAAAGAAAAACCTCTCAGGGCCAACAAGGAGAGTAGAGATACCAGGAGGATTAGACGAGGGGGGTGGGGGTAGATAGGGGGAGTGTAGCACAAGGATCAATCTAGAACTCCCACCTGGGGGGTGATGAATAGTGGGAAAGTGGGTGAAGGGTGATGGAGACGATGGAACATATGAAAAAAATAATCTATAACTTATCAAGATTCTAGAGGGAGGACAGGTGGGGGAGAGGGAGGGAGAAGAAATGATATCAGGGACTCAAGTGAGAAGAGAAAACTTTGGGAAGGTTGATGGCAGCATATGAGCAAAGGGTACGTGACACATTGATAAGAGATGTCTGAGCCCCCGATAAAAGTACTTAAAAAAAAGAAATATAGAAAAAGATCTTAAGTTCATAAAAATATCTAGATTTATTGGATTTGGCAGAGATTAGAGGAACCCCGGAAACTCTTATCTGAGAAAACATTATAACTTGAAACTGGAGCTACTGCCAGAGGTCACCTTTCAAGTAGTAGATTATAAACAATTACACCTGAAGAATATACTCCTTTAAATAGTCAACTGTAGCGAGACAGAGCAGTCAGTATTTATACAAGAGCAAAGATAAAGCGCAAAGAAACTGGCGAGGTGGACGTGGGGTGGTAAGCAGGAAGGAAAATGGTGAGAGTGCTTGCTTACAGATAACGGGGATGGTAACCAATGCCTCAGAGCAATTTGGGTATAATTTTTTTGAGTGGGAATCTAAGTGTGTAAACATCCACCTAACAATATTTTACTAGAATTTAAGGGTAAACACCTAAAATAAAGTATTTTTTAAAAGCAAACAAGAAATGTACTCATTATGCAATTTGGTGAGCAGAGATGGCATCATTTGGACAAAAGGATCTTTTTTTTTGCTTTTTAAAAAATTTTATTGGGGGCTCTTACAACTACTACAACATTCAGTACATCATTTGTATCAAGCACTTTTGCGCACTTGTTTCCACCTTTACCCTCCCCCCCCTTTTTTTAATGAATCATTTTATTGGGGGGGCCCATACAACTCCCATCACAATTCCTAACAACATCAGTTGTATGCAGGCCACTTTTATACACCCATTGCCATCATCACTCTCAAAACATTCTTCCTCCCTCCAGGCCCCCATTATCAGCTCCCTATATTACCCTTTCTCCCCCCTTCCCCTTGAACCCTTAGTAATTTACAAATTATTTTTTCATCCTGTACACTGTACAATGTGTCCCAACACTCACTTCGCTGTTGTCCGTGCCCCACAGAGGAGGCTACGTGTAGATCCCTGAAGTTGGTTCTCCCTTCTATTCCTCCATCCCTCCACCCTCCTGGTATTACCACTCCTATTACTAGTCTTGATGGATCATCTATCCTAAATTTCCCATGTTTCCAATTTCACTGTACATCTCCTGGTCTAGCTGGATTTATGTGGTAGAATTGGGGTCATGATGGTGGGTGGGAGGCAGCATGGGAACTAGAGAAAGGTTGCATATTTCATAGTTCCTACCCTGTATCTTAACTGACTTATCTCCTCCTTGTAACCCCTCTGCAAAAGGATGTAACTTCACCTATTGATGGACTTTGGGTCCCCAATCTGTACTCCCCCTCATTAATAATAATATAATTTTAGCTCATTGATGCCTGACACTGGATCCCTTCACTACCTCTTGATCACACAGGCTGGTGTGCTTCTTCCATGTGAGCTTTATTGCTTCTGAGCTGAATGGCCGCTTGTTTACTCAAGCCTTTCAGTCCCCAGACGCTATATCTTTTGGTAGCCGGGCACCATCAGCTTTCTTCACCACATTTGCTTTTGCACACATTTGTCCTCAGGGATCATATCAGGAAAGTGAGCATGCAAAGTTGTGCTTTTGAGTTCTTGAAGCCTGATATCTCATCCCTTTGACACCTCGTGATTCCACAAGCTAGTGTGCTTCTTCCATGTGGGCTTTGTTGCTTCTGAGCTAGATGGCTGCTTGTTTACTTTCAAGCCTTTAAGTCCCCAGATGCTCCATCTTTTGATAGCCGGGCACCATCAGCTTTCTTCATTACCTTTGCTTATGCACACATTTGTCTTCAGTGATCATGTCAGAAAGGTGAGCATCTTGGAATGCCAATTTAATAGCACAAAGTGTTCTTGAACCGAGAAGATACTTGAGTGAAGGTCCAATGCCCATCTTTTGTCCTACTACTAACCCTATAAGTATACACATTAATCTCTTTCCCCATCCTCACTTATAAATATATGCCCCTATATACATACCTGTATTTGAACCTCTATAAATGTTCATTATCTCCCAGCTCCTTCCTCTATTTCCATTTGCTTCCCTCTTGTCCCACTATCATGCTCACTCTCCATTTGGGTTTCAGTATTTTTTCTCTGTTACATTAGTCTTAATCAATCCCTATTGGCCTTCTCTCACCCACCTTGTCCCTGCATTTGTATCAATTGTTATTCCCTTTTTCCTGGGCTGGTCGACATCACCACCTTTCCCCCTCCTCCCCGCCCTTCAATGTCCCCTACCCTGGAGCCGTCAGACTTGTCATTTTTGCCTCCAACCTCTTTGTCCAGTCTATCTTGTCTAGGTAGACCTGTAGAGGTAGCAATATGTACAAGAAAGGTCTCCTAAAATGGAGCAACTTAAGCACATAAAACAATGATAACAACAGCAAGAAACTCCCTCAATGTACTATACAATATGTAACAGAATAATAAAAATAATAGCAATATAAGAACCTGTATAAAGTTCAAGGTCTGTAGTTGACCTTCGAGAGTGACCCCTGGTTCATTCGGATGGGATGCCAATACCCTGGCCCCAAAGTATATCCTTGACACTCCATCTGTGACTCTATGCTCTGTTGCACACTCTTAGTGCTTTGCATTGGTGTGGTTGTCTCCGACAGGGTATAATCTTGACCCTGCTTCTTCTTCCTGGCTCTGATAGGCCTTGGGTCTGCGAGGATAGCGGTATTTCTTAATGGGGCTGGCCATGCAGTCCTCTTTGTGCAGTAGCTGTTCTGAGTGGGATTATTGTCCTGAAGGCTTGGTGGGCCAGGATGCACATCATTCTCTCTTCCTCCCCTTTCATTTGTTCTCATGTGCTCTGGTCAGGCTTATCTCACTCCCCAAGCTTCAGCTTCAGTGCTGGCCTCCAAGGCAACTTCCTCTGGTAGAGAGGTGGCTGCCCCTAGAGTTGGGGTTGGGGTTGAGTTCTCAGGTCCCTCTACTGGTTCTCCACTCCATGCTGTCGTGCTGCATTCACATGCTGGGTCTCCAGTTTTAAGTTTGGTCCCTCTATCCCTGTGGAGATATAAACAATACCCTCCCCTTTGATGGTTTAGTACCCCCTTCCCTTTCTATACATCGCCATCTGCCTCCCCTCCCCTCTTGATGGCTACCATATGTAGCCTTAGATTTGATCTGGCCCCTGCCATATTACCTGGGCCTTCTCCCAGGATTTTCTCTATAGAGTAGTTTTTCCCGATACCCCTTTCCAATTTTAAAATTATTAATATGCTTACCTCAGCGGATTCATATTGTTCATATCCTTTTACGCTTGACTAACTTCACTTAGCATAATTTCCTCCAGTTCTTCCCATGCGGGTGACGTGCTTCATGCGTTCACTGCTTTTCAGCGATGCATAGTACTCCATTGTATGTATGTACCACAGCTTTTTAATCCATTCATCAGTTGATGGGAATATGGACTGCTTCCAACTCCAAAAGGATCTTTTTAAGAGCCCTAGAACACCCTACACTGTGGGGCGGGACAGGACTTTATACTCCCTTAAACAGTTCCCGTTTCAGAGACTCATGGGAGCAGTTCTAACCTGTCCCGGTGGGTCAGTATTCACTCGGTGGCAGTGAGTTTGGTTTTTTGATTTTTCAGAACTACCCCGATCTGGTGGATTCATGCTCTGCCTTCCCCAGAAGTTACTCTAGCCTGTGCTGCTCCAAACTTCCTACTATTTACCTAGCACACTGAAAACTCTTCTGAAGAGAGAGACTTTTTTTTATCTCACTTGCCACTTCCAGATGATTGTCAGTAACTACCTGAATCTGGTGAACAAAGATCCAAGTCCAAAGTTTTCCAAGCAGGGAAAACACATAATTGGTTAGCATTGAATGAAGGGAAGTGAGTAGCACCACTCAAATCTCCAAAACCTTAAATATTTAAGGGCAGAAACTATGTTTTAATCATTTTTATACCACCAGTACCCATCGTGTGGTACTGTGTGGCTCTTAATGGTCTTGAAGTTAACTGATCCATATTAATGAAGGACCTTACAAATAGAAATGCTGTTTTCTCATAGAGATCTTAATTTTAATAACCTTTTAATGTAAATAAAACAAATAAGAAAAAGCACAGAGTCAACACTTTTTGGCTTATATGTCATCTAAATGCACATTAGACTGGAATTCACTGTGTTTCAGCTAGTCAATCCTAGAACCTCGTCTTTTTGGCCTGAGGATTTTCAAATTGCTATGGAGGTGAGCTTGTATGTATTAACTGCTTTTTATCCCCCTCACTCTTTCCCAAGGTCTGTCGAGTTGCATATGAGATCATGCAGACCCTGCATCCTGATGCGTCCGCAAATTTCCATTCTTTGGATGACATCTACTATTTTGGGGGCCAGAATGCCCACAACCAGATCGCCCTTTATCCTCACCAGCCTCGAACTGCAGATGAAATCCCCATGGAGCCTGGAGACGTTATTGGTGTGGCTGGAAACCACTGGGATGGCTATTCTAAAGGAGTCAACAGAAAACTGGGAAAGACGGGCCTATATCCCTCCTACAAAGTTCGAGAAAAGATCGAAACTGTCAAGTACCCCACATATCCCGAGGCTGAAAAATAAAGCTCAGATGGAAGAAATGGACCGCCAGCCCCAGTTCAAACCATTGAGCAAAACAGTAGACCAAGAAGGCCCCAACCTAACCATGTAAGGTTAAATGAGACACAGCCTCAGTAGCAACTGAGAACTGAGCTCAGCAGTGGTAGCAACTGAGAACAGACTGATGGCTCATTGGTGGAATTTTTCTTTAACAAGGGTTGCCATGCCCTCAAACCCATGCACAGTCCAATAACGTACTCACATATAACATGCAAACAGGTTGTTTTCTACTTTTCCCCTTCTTTCAAGATTATGTACCCATGAAACAAACACTGCCACATTGTATAATTTAAGTGACAAAGACAAATTTTGTGTGAGACTTCAAACATGGTGCCTATATCTGAGAGACCTATGTGACCCAATGAGAAGACCCAAATTGATCCCTGCTGTCAGGAGAGTTGATCCTTAGCCAGTGGTGATGATGTGACCACTGAGTTCACGCCAATCAACAGATTCAGAATGAGAATGGCTATTTTTTTCCTTTATAATGTTGTCTGGATATATTTTTTTTAAGTAATTGCATCAATTCATCCCACCTCATCATTAATAAGTGAAGCATACATCAGAAAATAAAATATTCATACTCCATTAAGAACTTTTGTAAAACAATGTCATGGACAGATTCTTTAGTACTTAATGTTTCTGGACATTCTCTTTGATAACAAAAAATAAATCTAAAAAAGAGCAATTTTGTAAAGTTTCTAGAATTTTGTATCATTGGATAATGTAGTAGTTAGCTTTATAGTGGAAGAACCATGATAAAAAAAAAAGGAGTTTTATAGTTTCTATGCTTCTTTCCATTTTTCTGTTCTGTTTCTGATAGAGTAACCAAATTTCAACTACAATATTCAATGGTCAATTTTAATACTGAAAACTAAGTTTAGTTGGTATACAATTACAAATCTGCTTAAAGAACAGTCGGCAAGTTTTCATTCTCTAGTTCGGACATCATTTGATTATTTTTACTTGAGTGAAATAGTATGCTCCTTGCCTCCAGAGGAAGTATTACCTGCATTGCTAAGCTTATACATTTCAGATTGTTTAGTAACTGTGTTAGTAAACACAGTTTTCTGTGGGAGATGAGAGAAATTCATAGACACTCATGTATATAAGAAAGAGTTTTATATACAAGAGCAATTGAATATTGCGAAAACATCCAAGCCTAATCCAATCAAGTCCATAAATCTGATAATAGCTCACGTCTGATACCTATCTATAAATTCCACTTCAGAATCATGCAACACATGCAATGACACCGAATGCTGGAAGATCACAGGCTGGTGGGTAGAAAGTCTTAAGGATCCAGTGTGCTGCGGAAGCATCTCGGTGCTTGCAGGGATCTCCACATGGCTCCTTCAGTGCCAGAGCTCTAGCTTAGCTCTTCGTGCCTTCTACGCAGGAATGCTTCGCAGGGAGTGTCTAAGTGTCTTGTCTCTAGCAAGCTATTTATCTCCTTAAACTCTCCCATTGAGGTCATCAAACTGCAATCTGATTGACAGGCTAAATTCCACCCCTTTACTCTGAAGTCTCAAATGGACAAGATTATGTAACTACCACAGTAACCTTTCTTATGGTGGCAGTTGTCACATTCTGTATGTTTGTTCCTTTTGCTATGTTTGATTATCAGCTTGTCTCCTTTCCTATCGTGTCATGCTTTTTAGAATATCAGGATAATTGGTGTTAAGCTAGTTCTGTTTCTAAGGAATGTGTCTCATGATATATGACATTTGGTGACAATAGGGGAAAAGGAACAGGGCAAACCAAAATGAATTTAAAATGATCAATTCCAAATAATTCCTTGCAATATTTCATGTCAGAATCACTTTAGAAGCTAAACTTTGAGGTATAATTGATCATCACCTCGCTTCATAGAGCTACTCCCTATTTTAAGGAGCCTCCTCCTACAGATGCCTGATAGAAGCATCTCAGCATGTGTGTTTCTTTCTAAAAGGAAAATGTGATCTATTTAGAAACCAGTAATAGGTCTGCTATTGAACATCATGGATCTTAGATTGGAAGGCTCAACCTCTGACCTTCTCATTCTTAAAATGAAAACACTTAGATATAAAATCTCTCCAACAAATGTCCCTAAATTCTTTCTTGCCTGTCAAAGGTTGCTGGAGAACAAAGATACCTAGACTAGTAATAATCAATTTTCCACTTGGTTTTGGTAAAGTAAAAGTCATTTGAAAGAACCTCCAAGTGAGGCGAGATTATGAGTTACTTTGCACCTCCCATCTCATTTGTCTTCAGTACATCTTTATAGATCTACCTCTGCCTGTCTCGAGAAAAAAATGCACTGTCATCAAGTCAGTCTCAACTCAGCTACCATCTAGGCAGAGTCTTAAAGGGTTTCCAAGGCTATCATCCTTACAGACTTTGTATCTTTCTTGTGGGGAGTGAGAGTTCTTAAGCACTAAGGTTGGTTCTCCTATTCCCTCTGGGACAGCCAAAGGTAAATTGATCTCTTTCTCATTCTAAATTGATTCAGTTTCAGAAACAAAAACACCAAAGGACAGAAAGATAAAATAAATTAAGAAATGCTTCCTAAATGGTGGTAAAGATTTAATTTGAGATACCATATCTTTCAGTTCTGTAATTTGATTTGTTTGATTCTTTATCATTTATATTTTTCTCCTGAGATTTCCACTATTTACTACAAGCATATGTACTTTCTTTTACTTCACTGAACTTAGTTATAATAACTACTTTTTTCCGCCAAGTCAAACATTTGAATCATCTCACACAAACATTTGAATCATCTCACACTTGGTCTACGTTGTTTGTTTATTCTCTGGAGATTGATCATATTTTTCTGGTTCTTCATATAGTGAGTAATTTCAGATTGTCTCCTGAGTATAGATGCTAATGTTTTAGATTCTGTTATATTTTTCAAGATGTGATGATTTTCTGGTGTAAGTTACAGGCTGTTAGCTTTATTAGAGTCAAACTGTAAACTATCTTGGATAGCAGCTCAAATCTCAATTCAGTTATTTTAATATTGTGCTAGAATCCACCCCACAAATTGTGGTTCAGGGTCAACCAGAGATTGGAGTATAATTTATATACAGCATTTTGGGTTCTGCTGCTTTGGTTCTTCCCTACCTCCCAAGAGTTTCTCATTGACTTTCCAATAGCTATAGTGACCTTGAACTCATCCCCCTGTTTTGTATCTTGTTTTTCAACTAGAAATACTGCAGTTTTCTAACAGCCTAAAAGTTATAAAAACAGGAAACTCAGGCCGGGCTATTTCTGTCTTCCAAGTCTCAACATGTCTGCAGAATTTGCCTGCTTTTTTTGTGTTAAGTCTCAAGTACCTTTAGATAGTTTGGGACTTTTTTGTTCGTTTTGGTGGGGGTTGTTTTTATTGTGTTTTATATTTTGGGGAATTGATAGTGTTGTGTGTGGAAAACGGATTTCAGTAGAAATTTACCATACTGTAAGTAGAACTAGACAGAAACTGAAAATACTAAAAAGTGTAGAGGAAGGTGGCAGGGGTGGGCATGCTTAATCTTGATTGGCTCCTGCGTAGAGAGTGGCCTTGACAGGTACGCAGCCAATTGCTCAAGCAGAAAGAAAGGTGTTGAACTAGCCAAACTGCTACATTTGCAAGAATGAATGGCCAGTGAGTATTGCTGACCATATCTTTTTTAAAAATTTTATTTTATTGAGGGCTCTTGCAGCTTTTATCACAATCCATATAGCTATTGTGACAATCTGTACATATGTTGTCATCTTTTAAAAAATTATTTTTATTATTGTTGTCATATTTTTCAAAACATTTTCTTTTTACTTGAGCCCTTGGTATCCGCTCTTCTTTTTTTTCCCTACTCCCTACCGCCCCTCCCCCATAAACCCTTGATAATTTATAAATTCTTTTTTTTTAATGTCTTACACTAACTGCTATCTCCCTTCACCCATTTTTCTGTTGTCCATCCCCCTGGGGGGCAGGGGCATACATCGATTTTTGTGATCAGTCCCCCTGTACTACCCCCACCCTTCCCTTACCCTCCTAGTATCGCTACTCCCCTTATTGGTCCTGAGGGGTTTATCTATCCTGATTCCCTGTGTTGTGAGCACTTATCTGTACCAGTATACATGTTCTGGTCTAGTCAGATGATTGTAGAAGATGGGAGGAAGCACGTAAAAACTAAAGGTTGTGTCCTTTATCGGTTCTACATTGCATCCATACTGGCTCATCTCTTCCTTGTGGCTCTTCTGACAGGGAGTATGCAATTGACTACAGATGGACTTTGAGTCCCCATTCTGCCCTCCCCCTCATTCACATTGATGTTTTGTTTTGTTTTGCTATGTTTTTGGTCTTTGATGCCAGATATATGATCTCATTGACACTTCATGATCACACAGCCTGGTGTACTTCTTGGTGGGCTGTGTTGCTTCTCAGCTAGATGGCCGCTTGTTTATCTTCTAACCTTAAGACCCCAGAGACTATATCTTTTGATAGCCAGGCACCATCAGCTTTCTTCACCACATTTACTTATGCACCCATTTTGTCTTCAGAGATGATGTTAGGGAAGGTAAACCAGAGTGTCGTGTTGGTAGAACAAAGTGTTCTTGTGTTGAGAGAGTATTGAGTGGAAGCCCAATGTCCACCTGCTGTTGTAATACTCTATAAATAAATATATGTACATAGATCTATTCCCCTATCATTATATGTATATTTACATATATACATACCTGTATTTATACCTCTATAAATGGCTGGCCACATTTTTATGAAAAAGTTTTCTGAGCCATTTTCTTATGCATCATCACCTAGGTGGTGGTGATTCCTCCTATATATACTTCCATGCTGAAAGGATTAGCATCTCCTGACCCCTGGTGCATTTTTTCCATGCACACCCAGTACTTTAAAACCCTGAGTGGTTTTGAATCAGTTGACCAGGGCTAAATTAGAGTGATTTTAGGCTTTTCGTTATAAGCAGACCTATTTCTGAAGAGGTTTATCTGGAGCCAATTTATTAGCCAGAATGTGGATATCAGAATCCCACATATTTATGAGAAGAGGGCTTAATGAGGCTTTCCTGGTCACTCAACTCTGATTCATTGTTGAAATGGGCACTTAAAGAGTGTACGCCTGCCTGCAAAGGCTCCCAGTCCACGGTTTCATTGTGCCCAGATAAATAAGAGACTTCATTATTTCCTTCTCTGGTCTTTATTTTTTCTGTTATTTAGAGCTCAGCCTATTTTAAGAAAGTGGTGAAGATGATCAATGCACTCAGCTTCTAACAGAGGTAAGAAAGAAAAGAGTACACTCAAAAGACTGTCATAAAGTGAATATTGTCATGATTATTTAGTCCCCAAAGAATGTCATTGTATCCAGTGAGCATGAACAGTATTAGGGTCTAAATGGTGTGTCTAGTAAGAGTCTTCTCTACCTCACTGAACTTGTTTCTTACTTGAGAGAAAGTAGACAAGTCCCCTTTCACCATACCTAGCTGTCTAATGTCTCATTTCTGCTCCCTGTAGACTGCTATAGCAAATGCTGAAGAGAGATATGGTTTTGGGATCGGTGAAACTGGTAACTTGACTTTAACAGCCAGTTTATATTAGATCCAGACTTTAGGGAGCACAAAAGAGAATTCACCTGTCTTCACCTTGGTTCCTGGCAGCAGTGTCCCTCATGGAAACAGAGAGTAGCTTTATTCCCCAATCCATGGCAAAGCCGAGGCAGGTTTTGGCAAGTTCTCTGCTTTCCACTGTCATTGACATTATGTATGTTTGGGCACTGCCTCCTGGGTTGCGTATTCACTTCTGAGTCTTTCTCCCAATGAGAACCTTTTGACGCGCTCAGCTCTTGGGTCTTGCCACCTCCAGCCCAGTGCAGTGGTCACAGCAGACCTGTTTTCTTTTTCTCTTTGTCCTTAAGTAAGACCCTCTTGATGTTGTAACCCATTTCCTTCATATAATACATGTGAATGGGTCTCAAGTTATCCTGCAGTTTATATTCTAAGGACAAAGCAGACACTTCCTAGAAGAGTTTCAGATGTTTCTCGCTCTGAGGCATAATGAAACCTCAAGTGCCACAGCAAATACATGAATGCCATGTACTCATGCCCACATTAATTAAACATTTCAAAGGTTTTCACCAGTCACCAGTACAGTTGAGGGTAACATGGCTAAGCCATGCTTTGTGTCAATCTGGATCGAACCTGTACTTTCTAGCAGCACTGTATTGAAGGCCATGGACATGACCATTAGATGTTTTGGAAAGCAAGCCAGAAGAGATTACATAGATGTTACTTATCTCCTGTCATCTGTCATTGCTCTCTGTAACATGCCAGTGTCCCATAAAGGCTATTGTTGCCTGCCTATGTGGGTAAATAATAGGCCATTAACAAAAAAAAAAACCATGTTTGTTCACAATCCAGCTGGGAATGAGGGCATCTGTGGAGGCTGGGAATGAGCATTCCTTTATTCAGAGAACACAGATATTTCAGATTGTGGGTGTGGTGAGTAGCCTGAAGAATGGCGGGGCTTTAATTCTTGGCTGGTCTTACCACCTGTGAAGCACAGCACCAACTGAGCTGGAGAGTAGTAAGTAAAAACGCAGAGGACCTAGCTCCCAGTTCCCCCTGCCCTAGGGTCTCTAAAGAGATAGATAGTGCCCTCAGATTTCCAAGGGAAGATAACTGAACTGGGTTTCAGAATACCTGACATTAAAAGTAAAAAAAAAAAAAAAAATCCAAATGGTTTTGGAGAGTTTCATTTTCACCTGGGGGATGAGTTGGTTGGGTTTATTAAATTTGAAGGTTTGATTGTCTAGTTGGGTTCCACACATCTAAAGGAAGCGGCCGCCATTCTGTTTCAGTTGATTCTTGCATGAGGACACAATATGTTTCTACTCTTTAAGACAAGCAAAATAACCTTTTTCAGTTTCTCTAAGATAGGAAAATAATTTTTATATAAAAATCTTCAGATTTCTACATATTGATAGCAAATTGAGAAAATATACAAATTACTAACTGCAACAAATAAAACACACGTAGTCCCCAGCTCATCTGGTCCAGACTGAGAAGGTTCTGATTCATCTCTGTTAAGGTAAGTCATAGCGGCACAGCCTCCATTCTTGGAAACTAATCTGTTTGGGTGGTTTTCATCACAGGTTTAGAAGTAATTTTGTATGCTAAGGAACAGGTATGCTTCCACAGCTTAAAGTTATCCTTGTGGACCTAAAGCTGGGATGGTCTGCTCCATTTCACCTGCTCTGCGCTTCAGTTTTGCTCAAGTAAAGTCGTGATGCAACAGACTGAGTCAGCCTAGGTGCCAACTTAAGGAGCTTCCGATATTTTCCTCTATTATATCCAAATCAACACACCAGAGTATGCTTTCAAACTCTTGTCTCCTAAAATAGCAAAAGATACTGGGATTCCTGGTACTTTAAGAATGGATGGTGCACTAAAGAGATGCTGAATAATCATGGCAAATAGTTCTGTCATTAAGAAATGGAAGCTCGATTGCCAAATATAGCTGGATAAATTCAGCTTCAATTATGAATAAAGCTTTAGGCTGGATTCTTTTGTAAAAAAATGGTAACCAGTCATACCAAACTAATCTTATTTTCTATCTGATTTTACTGTTAATGAAAATTATAATAACATACACACACCCCCCAAACAACAAACTCACAGTCCCTGAGTTGATTTCAGCTCATACTAACTTTATAGGACAAGGTAGAACTGCCCCAGTGGGTTTCTTAGACTATAAATGTGAGAGTAGAAAGTCTTGAGTTTCTTCTGGGATCAGCAGGTGTTCTTGAACCACTGACCTTGTGGTTCGCAGTCCAACATGTAACAACTCCTCCACCAGAGCTCCTGAAAATTATAATAGCCAACATTGACTATGTTTTATGTACCTGGGACAGTTCTAAGCATATTATCTGAGTGAATTCTATCTTCAGAAGGTAGATGGAGTCATCCCATTTTATTGACTAGGTAGTGGAAACACAGATTCAAACATAATTTGTTCAGGTCATAAAGCTAAAAATGTAGAGCCAGGATTCAAAAGCAGACTTTTTTTTTCCTATTATTAAAAGACCATTTTATAGGGGGCTCTTATAGCTCCTACAACAATCCATACATCAAGAGTATCAAGCATATGTCTACATATGTTGCCATCATTACTTTCTAAGTATTTACTTTTTTTTTTGAGCCCTTGGTATCAGCTTCTCTTTTTTCCCACCCTCATGACCCCTTGATGTTAAAATTACTATTTTCATATTTTACACCAGCCACTGTCTTGTCTGATTTATGTTGTTCATCCCCCCACTGGGGAGGGGAAAGGGATATGTATCCATCACTGTGATTGGTTCCCCCTTCTACCCCCATCTTCCTCCTATCCTGGTTTCGCTATTCCTATTCCTAGATTCTGTGTGTTGTGAACTTATCTGTACCTGTGTACATGCTCTGCTTTAGCCCTAAGTGAAAAGAAATACTGGGGGCATGATAGTTAGGGGTGAGAAAGCCTCAAGGGACCAGAGGAAGATTGTGTGTTTCGTTGATGCTACACTGCACCCTGGTTAACTCATCCCTTCCTGTGAACCTTCTGTAAGGGGATGCCCCATTGTCTACAGATGGGTTTGGGGGGTCTCTGCTCTGACTCCCCTCATTATCATCAATGTTTTTTGTTTGTTTGTTTATTTGTTTGGGGTCTTCTGATGTCTTTTACCCAAACCTGTCAACACCTCATGATCACACAGGCTTTAAAAGCAAACTTTTAATTGCTTTAAATCACACTATGAAATAGGAAGTTGGCATATCATTAACTCAGTAAATGAGACTGCATAGTCATGGTAGTTTTATTGAAAGTTAGTGGTATCCAAAATATTTTAATGCAAATCTCTATTGTTTTGACATAGGGCTCTGTGTGACTTGGTCTTTTATCAATGATTTGACAATGGACGTGGTAGAAGTGATATAATGCTGTGATGAAAAGAATGGGCTTGATTGTCAGCCTGCTTGTCTTTAAGGCCCAGGCCCTTGACTTACTGGCATTAGAACCAAAACTCTGGTTTTGGTTTCCTGTCAGTAAATGAAAATAGTATTAGTTACTGCTTCATAGGGTTTTCATGAGGGTTAAATGATTTAGTATCTATAAATCTCAACCTAGTGCCAGGCACAATGTTCAACAAATGTGAGTGATTATTATTGAATTGTTAGCAAATTTTCTAATGACTTACACCGAGAAAATAGTAAATCACTTGAGGTAGTAAGTTTTGAGACTCAAGATTTCCAAAAGTTGCTTAAAAAGTGAAATGGAAAGGTCAATCTAGTGTATAATCAGTCCTGAGAACCCCTGTATTCCTCAGTGAATGCTAGAGTGCTTCACATACTGTAGAATTTACAGACATAATTTACCCTTGGATCCAAAGAGCCAATTATGCCTCCATTCAGCACGTGGAAGATATAATAAGAGAAGTTAGTTGGCCATAAACTCAATACGTGCCAATCCTATACTGCAACTCTCTCTCCCACTCCACCTTACCTCTCAAAAAGACAGGGGTCTGCTGACATGGGAAGTATTAGACTCCTAAATCCTGTGTTTGGTGCCTTGTAACAGCACCTGCAGGTATGGTAAGGCTGACATGGGGAGCAGCCCTCCGGCTTATTTGAGGTGACTGCAGTGTGCAGGAGCAGCAGCAATGAGAGTAACTCCACACGTGAAACAACTTCTAATAGAGTTTTGTATTTTTTTTTGAATCACACAAGCAGATTTAGCTGATAGCTTCCTGTCATCACAGGGATGTCTAAACAGGATTAGATTCCAAAGACGTTTGCGACAGGAGTTAGATAACCTCTAGCTTTACTTCCAGCCCCAAATTTCAGAAGAGATCGTGGTGCAGACAGATTTCAACAGAGTTGCAAGTGGTGACCTCATTAAAGTGCCTGGGTGTGCTTCATCAAGGTACAAAGACCCTTTTGTTCACTGTCTTAGGTGACTGGCCCTGTATCTTGGCCTCCATTATAATAAAGTTGCTTTACTCCAGTCCTAATATAATAGATTTCTAAACCTACATATTTGTATTTGGAGACTCCTCTTTGGCTGTTGGTTTTCTTTTCTTCCTTTGTTTCCTGGTAAACTTTCCTTCACATAGTCAGTTTATTTCAGCTAAATTAATGGAAGAGAATTGAGGAGCCCGAGTTTCCTTAAAGACTTAAGAGTCAGTGTGACATCCTGGTCTAAACTTGATCTGATTTTTTTTCCTTCTGATTCAAGGAATGAAAACAAGTATGAGTGTCCATAATGCATCCTTAGAAGGGTCTATATAAGCTTCTAGAAGTAAAACTAGATGTTTATCTAATTGTTTTTAAGGTAATGAAGTTGTTCACAAACATACCTGACAACTGAGTACAGCCTGGTGGCGGGTTCCAGTACCGAGCGTGAGGACCTTTGATGTGCGAGTGTAACAGAAGAAAGGGGTTGAAATCTGATCGCTCTTGTTTCAAGTTTCCGTTTTACACATGACACTTTCAATCCAACTGAGGCAATATTAAGAATCTCATCCGTAACCCAAGCAGCCGGCATCCTGTAAGTTAGGGATTGGCAAGCGACACTCTAAGCCTTTATTTGTAAGTTATGCACATTCATTGACATATTTTCTCTGGCTGTTCTCAGGCTACAGGAGTGCAGTGACTGACAAGGACAATATGAAACGCAAAACCTCAAATACTAACTGGACAGTACACATCAGGGTCTTCACTGTGTGGCCTCTCTGTTCAAATTGTTGAAGAGCGCTGGTTTTGTTTAACTAAAATTCTGTAACCTGAAAATCCAGGTCTCTGCCTACCATCTTCCTTCAAGAAGACAGGGAAATTCTGCCTCTCTTTTAATGAGAATTATAGTAGCATTTATTGACCACTTTCTATGTACCTGGGGCAGTTTTAAGCACTTTATCTTAGAGAAAAGGAGAGAGAAAGATGTTTTATATTGCTGGAAAAGGTGAGGTCTGGGGAAGGAGCATGAAGAATTCTGAAATTCAGTCGGGTAGTGGGGGGCATGGAACGGGTCATCTTAGGCTGGGTTCTCCAGTGGTTGGTTTGTCCCCAGGACAGCACAAGGGAACATTGTATCTTACTCAGTATTCAAAAAACTTAGCTTTAATCAGGTTACTCTCAACAAAAATTCCTGTTCTCTAGTCTGAAATCACAAGCTAATCATCTATTTCCATTTTAATACTGAAACACAAAGCATACTAAAATCATGAAATAAAGTTATGTTAATTTTTAAAAAGCCTTTTTAATAATGCAATCTTTCTCTATTTCGACTCTTACTGTCATCATCCAGAAAATTCTGCCAGGAAATCCAGTGTCTGCGGTGTAAATCGAACCCCCTGTGCAGTGTTTAGGAGCCTGACGGGTACTTCTGTGATGAGCTCAGTTACTAGCCCAAAGGCCCCCAGTCTGAACCCACCAGTGCCTCCCAGAGAGAAAGATGTGGCAGATAGCTTCCAGAAGAATGTGGATGCTTGGAAACCCTGTGGGACAGTCGCACTCGGTCCTAAGAGGTGCCTCTGAGTTGGAACTGACAACAGTGGCGTGGTTGTTCATACAGCTTATGTACAGCAGTAACCCCTGGAGAGGGGGGAGCTCTAGTAGAAAGTGCATGGTCCATAGAGTGAGAAGACCTCATTCTACTTCTAGCTCTGAAACTCACAGCTGATGTCGTGGGAAAGTCACATAGTCTAGACAGCCTCGACCGTCTTGACTTTAAAATGAAAATATTTTACAGTCGTTATTTTGAGAAGTTATATAAGAGAGTAGACATAAAATTGCTCTGTGGAAGCTAACAGGTCTGCAAAATGAATCTCCTATCATTTTATAGACAGCTTGCATGTTTTCAGAATTATAATAGGTCCTGAAGAGAATGAAATCAATGTAATTGGAATAAAAAATCCTGCGCATAAGGAAAAATTAGAACATTAGTAATACTGGTTCTTATTTCTCTCCTGTGTGACATTGTGTGTGTTCTCGCATCTGATTTTTATACCACTCCTAGGAAGTAGATAGTCTATCTTATGGATAGGGAAAAACAAATAATAGCTGGCACTTTATTCTTTACTATAATCCAAATGCTGTTCTCGGGGCTTTGTACACCCACTACTGTTTATTTCTATTTTTCAAGTAAGAAAATGCACTTGCAGCGATTAAATCATGGCCTTCCAGCCCTTTTCACACAATGATATACACAGAAAATTCAAGTAGTTGTTTGGTACACCAGGATCAGTGAGGGTGATGGCATGTAAAACACTGAGAGGGCTGCTGAGCGTCTGCAGTGACTCTCAGTGAGTGACTGAGAGCTGGAGGAGAGGACCCCTGGTGGCAGACTGGGTCACCCCTTGGACTGCTAGTGACGAGGGCCAGGGCAGCTACTCACAGGGCAAACATGAGGCTCTCTACTCCCATAGAGATTTGCCATCCCAGAAACCCACAGAGGTGTACATGTATACATATCTTCATGAAAAATGTAGTGAGCCTATACTAATTTGAGCCGGGTTAGGTAAGACCTGGAAAAGGATACATGATGTGGTCTCTTCAGACTGCTCTCAGTCAGTGGATACAATGTGTAACGTATTATGCAGTAAAACAATTCTGATAGGAAACTTCGGAGGGAGCCGCAGAGCTAGTGCTGAAATGTGATTTCAACTGTTATACAATGTTGAATAGTTGTAAAAACCGCTTTAAATATTTTAGCATTATAAAACATTTACAACCCAGTAGCGTTTATGGTGCACCTGCAACATATTTGTGGTTGGAACGCTCTGGATTAAATTCCAGGCAAGACAGTGGCCAAAAAGTGGCTGCGCACTTGTAGAACCAAGGTGTGAATGAAGGACTTTCTGACTCTGTATGGTCTAGCCCTTCTGCAATGAAGAGTCAAAGGGTGTAGCCCAGATGGCACTTAACCTTGGAGTAGTTGGTTATTCCCAGTTTAATCATCCAGACTCACTTAGAGAGTGAACTTTTTGCTAGCCATGGTTTCCAATGAACTTTGTCCCATTCTCCAACAACTTTGGAACTAGCATTACAAACACTTTCTACTTGCTTTCTTTCCATAGTGCAGAAGAGTCGGGCAGGTAGAACAGTTTAAAGGCCCATGTGCACCTGCCCGGTGAGCGCTGCCGTTTGGACACACAGCTGCACCACGATGTCACCTTTACCAGTGAGTTGGGGCCAGTTCATGGCAACCACCACCTCTGCCCGAGTGGAGCTGTATGCTATAGGTTATTGTAATGGCTGGTTTTCCAGGAAATCACCAGGTCTCTCCTCAAGGCAGCTCTACTTGGAACTGAAATTCCAACCTTTTAATTAGCAAGGTTACCAGCGGTCACTAAAAATGTTAGATTGTAATAAATGTTGCTTACAGTAAATGAAAATTACCCCCTAACTGCAGGATGCAAGCTTTAGGTATGATTCTCCTTGCTTTCTGTGCTTAACAGATACATTTTGGAGCTGCAACAATTTCCCGTGTGTGTATGTGTATGTGTGTGTGCGCACTTGCTTTGGGGAGCACTCCATCTCCCACAGGTGAATAAGCTGTGACTGAAATTGACAATGGGATGATGTGTGTACTTTAGGCCACAAAGTGTTCATATGAAGCTTGGATATGGCACGTGTGTTTTACCAAATGAGGGGTTGCCTACTGCCCCTGTCCGCTTGGCATTTGAATTCTACACTCCAGGCTCCTGCAGGATGGGGAGAGCTGAAGGAGATGGGAATCGCAGACTGTATTTCATCCCTGGTGTTGTCTGGAAGGCTGAATGCCTGATCCGCAGGTGTTGATAAGTGGCAGGACATCTGGGGCGAGGTTAGTGGCCCATTAAGGTGTCCTGAGCCCTGATTAGAGAGAGCTTGGAGCCAGAAAATGTCAACACTCAGTTGCTTTTTGATTAAGATTCTGCTTCTTAACCCCTGGGGGCCACTTATCCTTCCACCTCCAGGAAAAGACAGAGTTAAAGCCTGAGGTCATTGCTCAGTGGAAGCCCCAGGAGCCACCCTGGCCAAAAAGGGACTCTGCGCCTCTCTCTCTCAGCAGCCGTTTCATTATCTTGCTCCTCCACTGACAAGTGAGCTGCTGCCCGGCGCACACAGCCCTCCTGCGCTCCAAGGGCACTGGCCAGAGCCGCTTCATGGAGGAAAGAGGCTGAAAGGAAACCCTCTGATGAGGTGGGGAGGTCAGCGGGGAAGGGGGTTATTTACTGTGGCCACTGAGATCGCTTCAGTGGGGTGGAGGATTTTTTTTGAGGTCAGGATATTATTCCTCACTCCCAGCCTCAAGGAGGAGTTCCCATGTCTCTCATTGAGATTCAGGCTGCCTGTCTCACTAAGCGTTCGTCTCTAAACGCCTCGCTCAGCTGCAGCTCCTTAAAAGCACAAATTACATCTTAGTCATCATTATGTTCCTAATGTATGCATAATGACCGGCACATAGTAAGGGCTTCAAGTGTACGGAGCTGCAATAATTACAGCGTTAATGATGCACTGTCTGGAATAAAGTAATGCAGGAGGAAGGGCAAAGTGGGTGACATACCGATGAAATACAACCTGAGTCATCAACTGAGTAGCAACTGTTTGGGCTGGGTATTCTCCTGTTTGTTCCCTGTAGGGTTTTTAATTTGTGTGAAAAGTTCCATAATGAAAGCACTTTCTTTTTGTACTACCTGAAAAAAGTATACTCAAATATACTCACCACTCATAACTCATGGCAGCCCTGCTCGGTGAGTGGTTGGGCCAGGGTAGAACTGCCACTGCTGGTTTCTGAGGCGGTAATTTTGAAGGGAGTAGAAAGCCCTGTGTTGTTCCAGAGGAGTGGCTATGTTTGCGAACTGCCGACCTGGAGGCTAGCAGCCCAACGTGTAATCATGACATGCCAGGGCTCTTGAAAAAAACATATAGCAGATGCTAAAAGAAGGGAATGCGCCAGGGAAATCTTTGCCACAAGGGTCTCATCTAAGAAAAGCTAGATCCAAGATTAGATTACATTTTCTCCTCAGATCTTGTGACCTAAGTTCTGGCCAATAGAATGCACATAGAGGGAACATATGTGTCTTGCAAGATAGCCTTTCAAGTCTTCTGCATGATCCTCTATGCTTTCTTTTTTTCTTTTACCTCCAGGACTGGGGGCCAAAAATGTAGTAAAAGACTCCAAGTTCCTAAGGAATGATGAACCTGAATCTCTAACTTCATGGAGTAAAATGACCTCCCACCCTTTCCTGATTAAAACACACACACACACACACACACACACACACACACCACAACAGACTGTGATGTGAGCAAGAAATAAGCCTTTATTGTGTTACTAAAATGTTGACTTGTCCCTAATTTGACAAATCAGATTTTGAGCCTGACTATCGTAGACTTGGATGAAGGCTTTCAAGAGTTACTTGATATTCCTTAATACCGAGCAAGCCCTGATGGCACAGTAGTTAAGCACTTGGCTACTACCCCAAATGTTGCCAGTTCAAACCAAGCACCTACTTCATGGGGAAAAGAGATGGCTGTCTGCTTCTGGAAGGACAACAGCCCGGAGGACCCTGTGGGGTAGTAGGTTGTCCTACAGGTTCAGTAAGAGTCAGAAGCAATTCACTGGCATTAGGCTTGAGTTTGGATTGGTTAGAAATAGTACCAATACTAACGAGCATCTTTATTATTAGCTATATGGAGGCACTGTTTTAAGCACTTTTATATGTATTAATTCATTTAATACAATAGTCTTAAGAGTTAGAAGCTACTATTCTCCCCCATTTCATAGTGATTGAAACTTTAGAGAATAAATTAATTGCCTAAGTCCAATTTAAAGTTGTCAAGGATTTCATTTTGTTTGGATCCATAATCAAATCTTAAGGTATCAGCAGTCAAAATCTCAATCAATGTATTGCATTGGACAAGCCTACATGTGACCTCTCTAGAGTGTTGTAGAGCAAGGGTATTGCTTTGAGGGTAAGTGTGCTGAATCAAGCCATGGTATTTTCCATTGCCCCACATGCATGTGACAATTGGGCAGTAAATAAGGAAATCCATATAAGGATTTATTTGAATTATGGTGCTGGTAAAGAATATTAGAAGTACAGTGAACGAGCGAGAAGAACAAACAAATTTTCCTTGGAAATACTGCCAGAATACTCCTTAGAAGCAAAGATGGCAAGACTTCACTGCATACTGTATATACTCAAGTATAAGTTGACCCAAATATCAGCCAAGACATCTAATTTTGCCCCAAATATTGCATTTAAAAATGTGCTGAAAAACTTGGCTTATACATGAGTGTATATGATATGATATCAGAGGGACCAGTCCCTAGTAAAGGTAAGGCAGAAGGTCAATGAGAATGAAGAAGACATTCAAAGAATTGGATTGGACACAGGGACTGCAGTCATCAACTTAAACTTAACATTTGTGAGGATGGTGTAAAACTAGGCAGTGCTTTATTTTCTTGTATTTAAGGTCTCTATGGGTCAGTATGATTCAACACCATAGAAAAACAAGCAGAACATAGATGTACATCTGGGGTGTGGGGGACGCGGTGGGGGGTGGGGGAGATACAGCTAAGCAGTCTGCTCCCTAGCTTCGTCTTTTAAATAACCTCTGGCTGCCTCAATCTGCTGGACTGTGTCCTGGAGGAAGAGGAGGGCCATGAAGCTATAGTGAGACAGCACGAAGGACCCTCAATCTGAGGAGGGGTGCACAGTTCAGGCAAAGATTCAAAGTCTACCTCTCTCTGTGTGAAAAAGGTGCCCTAGTGAGAAGAATGCAATGATGCCGTTCTCGATCTTGTGGTCCAATACTAACTGTGAGGGCTTCCTTTATTCTGAATGCGTCACCTCTGAGACCTCTTTCAACTTTCCACAACTCTGGCTGCTCCTGCACTAGCCGCTAGGATAAAGTACCTGCTATCTGCTCTGTCCTCACACATTGTTTAAATTGCCTTCTTCCGACTCTTCTAAGCAGAAGTCATTATTCTCCCACTTACTTCCACTGCAGATAAAGTGGTGGGGACATTGAAGCAGACTCTCCGAAATAAGAATACAGTGCCATCATAAGTCCCATTTCCTCCATCACGCCAATCAGCTTCCACGAATACTTGTCTGTCTCTCCCACTCAACCTCTGCAGGTTCCACATCATGTCATCTTTGTATTCCGAAGGCATGGTACGTTTTAAGTGCTCTCTGCTGCTTGGTTGAAGAGCCAAAGGTGGAAGGCATTGGCTATGTCTGAGGTTGGGAGGGATTCTGACCTTTGGTTCTTGGCCTTTCTGTCAGCTGCGCTTCCCAGAAGCTCAGATCATTTGATTCTTTCTTGGCTCCAAGAAGAGGATGGGGTGAGAATCCTGGGTTGGATGCAGAGTGTCTCTGCTGGACTAGGCTGTGAGATGATGGGAACCTGGAGGCACGTGGAGGAAAAAGACATTTCCCGAGCCCCTGCCACGTTCCTAGCACGGGGCTGGGCTCTTTACACACAAGCATTTCTCACAGCAGTTCAATGGAGGTATGTTCTCCACAGCAAAGAAACTGAATCTAAGTAACTCTGCACAGGTCTCATAACAGATGTGTCAGCAAGAGCTTCGAATGTGGGGCCGCTTCGATTGCGGGATCCCATCCCGCTTCCCTGTTCCACTCCACGGCCCCTCTCTATGTCACTCTTATTTTTGTTCTTCTTTATTAAGCCCTCCTAATATTTTTCTTCCTGAGGTGGCTTATTTATCACTTGGCTGTGTCTCCTTATTAATATAACCAGCGCTTAAACATTATGCATCCCCACTGCCTCATTTGCCAGTGCGGTGCGGAGCACTTACAAGCTTGGCAATTAGGCTGAGCTCAAAGGGGCCATAACATCTGCATCTTCAACTGCTTTCGTAGGGAAATGGGGTGTGGAGGAAAGGACGTGAGTGCGGCAGGGGCAGGCGGGGTGCAGCCTCCATGTCTTAGAGGAGGGAGCAAGGGAGACGAGGGACACTTTTCCCTTGAGACTGAGCTGTAACTCAAAACAACCTGCTCATGGCTTGATGCTGTGAGCTTTGGGAAGATTTTAAGGTAATTTATGATAAATCCCCCTTCTATCTTGTTCCCTGGGCTGGAAGCATCATCATGCACTCAGTGAGCACCTACTGTGTGCTTTGCACACTCATGTAATCTACTCAGTCCCACCAATTTTGTGTATGACTTTGTAAACAAAAGGCCATCCAGAAATATTCCCTAAACTGTATGAGACAGAGTATTTATTTGCAGTAAGCTATTGTGAGTTGGGCAGCTAGCCATAGTTCAAAACCACTAGCTGTGCATAGGGAGAAAGGCTAGGCATTCTGCGTCTGTGGACTCTTAGTCTCAAAAATCCAGTGATTCCAAAGCTCTCCAGAACTAGCAGTTCTTTACCCTCCTCACACTGCAACTTTTCATACCTTCAGGTGATAGGGACCCCCAACCATTAAATTGTTTTCATTGCTACTTCTTGGGTGTCATTTTGCTACTGTTATGAATCGTAATGTAAATCTCTGATATGCAGGATGTATTTTCATTGCTACAAATTGAACATAGTTAATGCATAGTGATCAATCACAAAACAGTATGTAATTATATATTGTGAAATATTTATGTGTTTCCCGATGGTCCGTTCGACCCCCAGAGGAGTCATGAGCCATAGGTAGAGAACTGCTACTCCAGACCAATCCCTGAAGAAGGAGGCCTTTCTGGAGAAGAAAGCCAGGGGCAGGGGCTTTCACAACAGCGTCAAACTTCCAGGGAAACTCACTGGCTGGGTGACCCAAGGATGCAGTGGGCTGAGCCCAGGAACACTTAGATAGAATCATCTTTAGATCAGTGACAAATTTTATCATGCAAACCCCTCCACCCCCCCATGATCCCTAGTCTAAGCCAATGAGCAAAAATCAAACCCAAGACTCCTAACCACAGGGACAATAGATGATTTCACTTTGTTTCAAGGAAAGGAGTTCAGATAAACTCCAGCAGCATTTTTATTTGACTTGTATTTAAGTAAACCATGAAGGGTTTTCATTTTAATTTTTGTTCCTGTGTATTCTTTTAGTTCTTTGTGAGTATATTTATTTTACTTTCATAACCAACAGACATGCCGCATGCTTTCAGCTATTGAAAGCATGGGAGAGGATGAGAAAGGACAAGATTATGTGGTACTGTGGTAGGAAGTTCAGGTTGCAAACTCTCAGTCATGTGATGCAGACACAGAAGATCAATGAAGAATCCAGAATCCCTATTCTTTTCAAGGTTATCCATAGTTAATTGTGGTCTACACAGTCAAATGCCTTTGCATAGTCAATGAAATACAAGCAACCAATCTTCTTGTATTCTCTCTTTTGAGTCAAGATTCATCTGAGTCAGCAATGATATCCCCGATGCCAGGTCCTCTTCTGAATCTGGCCCGAACCTTTGGGAACTCTCTGTCAATGTACCACTTCTCCTGTTGTTGGATGCTCTTAAGCAACCTTTGACTTGTGTGCTGTAGCACTGTTATTTTTCTATAGTTCGAGCATTCTATTCTCTCATCTTTCTGGGGGACGGCCACAAATATGGACCTCTCCCAGTTGGTGCGGCCAGGTAGCCGTCTTCCAAATTTCTTGATAGAGACAAGTGAATGCTTCCAGTGCTTCTTCAGTTTTCTGAAACAGTTCAGTGCGTATTCTGTCAATTCCCAGATGGTTTTGGATAATATATTCCATTAGAAGAAGTTTGAACTTCTTCCTTCACTATTGGTTCTGGCTCATATGCTATTTCCTGAAATGATGGCAGGGTTCCTCAAACTATAGCCCATGGGCCACATGTGGCCCACAGAGGACATTTATCAGGCCCATCAGGTGTTTTTGCCACCACTGCTGTCCTGCTCAGCAGCTGACTCATCCCAGGCTCTCAGTGAATTGTTCATACTTTGTTTTTTTTTTTAAACTATAGTCCTGCCCTACAATGATCTGAAGGACAGTGAACTGGCCCCCTATTTAAAAATCTGAGGACCCCTGGTCTACTGGTTCTTTGTGGTACAGTGACTCTGTGTATTCTTTCCAGCTCCTCTGCATCATTCAATATCTTGACTATAGAATCTTTTTAAAAATCATTTTTGGGGAGTTCTTACAGCTCTTGTAACAATCCGTAATCAGTTGTATCCAGCACAATTGTACGTATCTTGCTGTCATCATTTTCAAAGCGTTTTCTTTCCACTTGAGCCCTTGGTATCAGCTTCTCATTATTTTCCCCTCTCAACTGCCTTTCCACCCTCATGAACTCTTGATGAGTCATAAATTATCATTATTTTCATATCATACCCTGTGCACCGTTTCCCTTCACCCATGTTTCTGTTGTTCATCACGCTAGGGGTGGAGTTATATGCTGATCACTGCAACGGGTTCCCTCTTTCTCCCCCCTCCTTCCCTCTACCCTCATGTTCCTCGGGGGTTTATCTGTCCTGGATTCCACATGCTTAGAGCTCTTATCTGTACCAGTGCACGTGTTCTTCCTTCCTTTGACCCTTCTGTGAGAGGATGTCCAGTTGTCTACAGATGGCTTATGATTTCCACTCTGAACCCTCTCATTTTACATCGACGTGATTGCTTGTTGTGGGTCTTCTGGTGCCTGGTACGTGAACCCATTGGCACCTGGTGGTCACACAGGCTGATGCGCTCCTTCCATGTGGGCTTCATTGCTTTCAGCTAGATGGCCTTCTGTTTATCTTCAATCCTATAAGGCCCCAGACACTGAAACTGCAATTAGTGGCTTTTTTTTCCCCTCTGAGCTTTCTCATTTCAGATATGCTAATCCTGTTCTTCCCTTTTGGTGTTCTAATCCTACATTCTTGCATGTTTTATTATACTTGGCTTTGTCTTCATGAGCTGCCCTTTGAAATGTTCTATTCAGTTTCTTGACTTCTTTCTTCCATTTATTTTAACTACTCCATGATTAATAGCAGGTTTCACAGTCTCTTCTGACATCCATTTTGATTCTTTCTTTCTTGTCTTTTTAATGACCTTTTGCTTTTTTTCATGAATGATGGTCGTGATGTCCTTTCACAGCTTATCGGGTCTTCTGTCATTAGAGTATTGAATAGCAATATTCAGGTGAGCCTGATCCAAGCCATGGTATTCATTCTCCATTGTCCCATGGTCACGTGAAAGTTAGACATCGCATAAGGAAGATCATGCGAGAATCAATGCCTTTGATTTGTCGTGCTGGAGAAGAATATGGAAAATACCATGCACTGCTAACGAGAAAAAAACCAATCTGTAAAGGAAGAAGCGAGGCTAGTGTGCTCCTTAGAGGCGAGGATGACAAGGCTTCCTCTTCTATGCTTTGGACATATGATCCGAAGGGACTAGTCCCTAGAGAAGGACATCATGCTTGGTAAAGTGGTGGGACCATGAAAAAGAGGAAAACCCTTGATGAGATGGATTGATACAGTGGCTGCATCAATGGGCTCAGGAACAGGCAAAAATGTGAGGCTGTCACAGGACCAACCATGCGGTATTTCTTCTCAGTGGCTTGTGCACCGAGCTGCTCTGGGCTGGGGACAGTCGGATGGAACCTAACAGCAAAAATATCACGAGCCAGAGCTGAGGCATGACAGCCGCAACTTGATAAAGAATCCGTGGCCCAACCAAATTCACACATCTTTTTGAGGAATGTCGTTCAAGAGATGATACTCACCAACAAAGTTTTGTGTGTGTGTATGTGTTTTGTTTTGTGCATTTTCTTTATCTTTTTTATACTTACCAACCAGAAGAGCAAATGAACACCAACCTCCTTGCCACTGCATTTAAATTTTTGGTGCTCTGGACCATACATTGTGTGCTCTGGAGTCGACAGCCTGAATCCTCCTACCCTGGCTGTGTGCCTCAGAGTCCAGTCCCGGGCAGGAGGGTGATCACTATAGCTGCAAAGAAAAACAAAAGTTGTTTGGGGAATGAAATAATGCGGGTAATGTGCTTAGAACAGTTCTTGGCACATAGTAGGTATGCAATAGCATACTGGGGAGGGAGGATGATGGAAATCATCTGGAGAAGCCTCGCTTTGTACCATAGGACGATAGTTTTATATTACAAAGTTTAAGTTTAGTATACCTTGTTTATCGGTTTTGAGTTGGCTTAATGATGTTAGCCTCTCATAACGGCGTGGTCAGCCAATTCTACACCTGCACTCGGATGCCAAATTAGCTGAATCATAGGAGAACGTCAGGGTCTGAGGAGCTGAAGGGCCTGCAGTTGGGTTTCTCCCGGTTGAGCGTCTTGAGCAGAGCACCCGCCACCTGGGGAACAGAGAAGTAGTGTGATCAGTTCCTGCGGGTTGACCTACCAACTGTTTTGGTTAAAAACTCAATGGGTGATTTTCTTCTAAATGAAATCATAATCCCATTCACCAAGTTAATCTCTTTGAAGGACAATGATGTACAGAAGAAAGTGAGGTCCCCTGTACTTTTCATGACAGATGGGACCTCCGTTTCTTACACATAAAGGAGGAAGGGAAAAAAGTGAAAAGCCAGGCAGGGTCTATAAGGATCACATCATGGCGGAACCCAACAAAGGAACATAGAATTGCAGTATCAGTTTCTTTAAAATGAGAAACCAACAAGTTCTACCCCATCTGGAGAGTCTCTTTGAGTAAGAATCGACACCGTGGCAGTAAACTCTTGTTTATTTATTTGGGTTCTATTATGTCATTTCGGAGTTCAGTGTAGGCTGCATCACAGCACTTACCTTGAATAGCGAAGCAACAATTCAGTCAGGGAAAGGAAGGGATTAAGGTCCATGAGAGGGAAAGGGGAAATTCAGGAGGAAGTTTGGGTAGTTTTGCAGTTGAGAGGACTTGCAGGTGGGGAAGCTATAACCACCACCACTGATCCATTTCCATTTCTCTGATGGCATTTAGTACAATGAAAGGATACACAGCAAATTGAGCTAAGGGAAATAAATGGTTCGTGGGACAAATCCAGAGAAAACCAGGGGTCATGTTGTGAAGAGTCCCCACTATGACAATGTATAAGATTTTATCTGCAGGGAAAGCTGCTTCAAAACTTGGTGTCCACGGTTTGTCCTGGAGCTGCTCACATGGGCCTTTGGGTCCAGCACACAGCAAAATTTTAGAGTTTCAAAAAGGAAGCAGCTGTTTTGCACAAACCATTTTGTTTACCTAGTTTAGATAGTTTAGATACGGTGAGCAACTCTTACCAGTTGAAATGGTAAACATTTCCAAAACCTCAGATTCCCAGGTATCTGCTAAGGGCCAGTCTTATTGCACAGGCCTTTCAAAAGAGAGTAGCCAGGTTCTCGTAACTCTTCTGCATACTTGGCCTCCTCAGCATGCCTGGGACCCTACCCCCAGTCAAGCGTTCCACTTAGGGTTCTGAAGCTACTAAAACTGTTCAGAAAAGGAATAACAAATCGCTCTGCAAAATTCCACAAAAGCTTTCAAGTGACCTCTTCCTAAAGTGTTTGAGTCTTTGATCATTTCTCTCCCCCACCTCCCCCCCACTTCACTCTCCTATACACATGGGGTATGGTGGCTGGGTAGGTTCAACTTATCTGGTGTTGGAGAAGGAAGTCCCTTGGATGAACACACACACACACACACACACACACACACACACACTCAGCCACTGGGTAGTTAGCAAACATCTCAGGATATATCAAAGGGCCGCAGAAATCACGGCAGTGGCGTTGGATACTGGAAATCACTCCAGCACGAAGGGCCCTGGTTTGGGAGTCAACCTCTCTGGACATCACAGAGGGCTGCGGCTGATGGGCGAGAGACTGGGGTCTGGATTTAGTTTCCGTTTCTGCTCCTTCTTAACTGTGAGACCTGCCAACCCTCATTCTTCCAGTGGGGTGCCTAATCTCCACCTCTTGTTTGGTGGGAGGCTTAAACAGGATCCTCAAATGGAAACTGCCAGTTGTCTCGTCTTGTATCTTTTCTCTGTTCTCCAGACCTCACACCCCCTGCCATGGAGCCGATGTGGAGTTGTCACGACCTCCTGTTTCTGAGACTGTCACTGCTGGCGGAGCGGAAAGCCCGCCTTTTCTCCCGTGGAGCTGCGGGGGTTTCGAACTGCCGAACAACCCAGCGCATAGACACTACCCAGGTGTGAAAGCCGAGCTCCACAGCCCCCTAGAAGCTGGAGTGAAAGTTCTGCAGAGTAAATAACAACCTTTGCGGCACTCTCTCAGCCAGGATGATTGACCGGGCAATAACGTTTGTCCAGCAGGAAAAGGCTCTGAATATGAAGGTTCCCCACAGCGATGCCCAGGCCCCAGAAAGCTAAACTTGAAAAGGGAAAAGTTGAAATACAATGAAGTAGAGAGTTGATTATAATCAATCGATATTTATATGTCTAACCCCTAGATGGGACTTTAAGAGAGATGTGAGGCAAGACTTGGTGGGTTTTTGTTTTTGTTTTTTGCGAGTTGCAGGCGTGTTTACTGCACCAGCACCGCCATCCAGTCAGAGGTTCCCCAGGCAGCTGGAAGAAGGGTGGGAGCAGTGGGGAGGTGGGGCCAATACTGGGAGCTCTAACTGGCGCCCCATTTGGACTGTACGGCAACTCGAGACTGCGATAGAAAGGGGTCAAGGAGAGGTGGTCCTTCAGGGGGGGCCAGTCCGTGAGTCCAGGGGCAACACAGTCGTCTCAGGAGGTTGGTGGCTTCTTCTTGCTGTCAAAGTCCTTCTTAATGTTGTAAAGCTTCTTGAATAGGTTTGGGATGTCATAGTTCCGAGCCAGATACATCCCAATGATGTTGCCAAATGTAAATCCAAGCAGGAACTGGCACATAGTGTCAGCGTTGAAGGCCAGCAGGCGATGAGAGTGACGGCAGGCAACTCCTTGGCCCGTCCGAGCCTGCCCACCACGAGGGGCGGCACCCTCTTGGTAGTCTTTTCAGGGAGTCAGAAAGAGATGTCACTCTTAGGGTAAAAGGCTGAACCGAATAGAATAAAATGCAATGCTGGGGACACGCTGTCCTCTGCTTAAGGAGTCGTTAGGAAAGGGCTAATGTGTTGGGAGGGCCTTTGAGGTAGATAGCCTGTACGATGGTCCCCAGTCATCCTTACCTACAGCTTTTTCACACCTTGGATGTCCCTTCTCCTGATTGGCTTGACCTACCGATTGCTTCTTACAAACAGAAAGTTTCGAGGGCACTAGGACGTCATCCTCTCTATTAGGGTATACAAAGACTCTAGCCTTCATTTTGGAAGCTCTCTCGCTCTCTCTCATGCTTACTCTGAGTGAAACAAGCTGTCAAACTGTGCACTGTCCCGAGGAGAGGAGAGATTTGGGGGGCAGGGGGTTGAGGGAGGCCTTCTGCCTTGGCCAGCACAGAGCCAACCACCGCCAGCCACCTCACGAGGGAGCTTGAAAATGGTTCCTCCCCCGTCTGTCCTTCACATGAGACCGTAGTCATGTAACTTTGTCATTTTATGAGAGACCTGGATCCAGATGCATATGCTTATGGTTTTAAATACTAGAGCTGTAGGGTGACTTTGTTATGTAACCACAAATAACAGACCCCGCCTTGGAGGATAGGTTGATTGTGAGTCATAGCAGGGAAGGGGATAAGATGGGAAGAAGAGGAAGGAGACTTGGGGAGAGAAAATGAATCCACGTGAACGAATGTCACGTGAACTCCTTGTCGAGGAATACGACCGCCAAAGTATACCAGGAGTAATGGAGCAATGCATCTTGCTTGAGCTAAACTACTGCTGAAGTGAATGAGTCAGTGAGGGACTGATGGAAAATAACCTGTCCAGCAAATGCTTACCTACCGATGGAGAAGAAGAACTGAGACGGAGGCCTAGGCTCCTGAGTAGAAAGCGCCCAAGTGTCAGCCTTGTTATGAAATTATCATCCACTTGTGGACAGGTGTAATCTCTGCCCTCTGGGACCCTGATGCCATGCTGGCTGAGATCTGGCTATCCTCTAATGCACTGGGACGAGCAGCTGCTGCCACCTCACCTGCGAGCTTATTGGAATTGTACAGTATCAAGCTTCCCTCCAGAGCACTTGACTCACAAGCTGCATGTTAACAAGATCCCCCAGGGATCCGTGTGCCTGTGAGAGTTGGAGAAGCCCTGATCTAGAATAGCTAGGCTGAGAAACTCACATATTTAAAAATAACCCCTCCCCGCCAAGAAGAAAAAAAGTTCTAAAAAATTATTCAATTAATAAAGGAAGGTTGAAAATTGGGACCAATCAGCTAACCAACATTCCATTATTTACTAAATATACATGTATTGGATCCTGGGCTTGCAAAGTTTACAGGAATATGGCAAAAAAAATAATAACATATAGTCTGGAAATGTGATTCAGACACATGAAGTCCAGGCTAGTATCCGGCACAGATACAGTCCAGGATGAAGACGTAGTGTGGGCACCACCATGGAAGTGTTTGTTCGTACAGAACAGACACACGGGAGGGGCACAGGGAGTCTGAGGGGCGTCAGGAAAACCCTGAGTTGGGTCTTGACATCCAAGTAAGCATTAACCAGTAAGTATGCAGGGTCAGAAAGGACATTCTAGACAGAGGAGCTCAGGTTTACAACAGGATGGCCCATTGGGTAAGCAGTTTGGTGTTGCAGAGAATGGGGGTGCAGGTAGTTTGGTGAAATTCAAACTGGAGCAGGAGGCACGGCAAGCTTGTGGAGGTTCTGTGTACCATGCCAAGGGATTGGAACTTTGTCCTTTAGATCTCTGTGGACAGTGGCTTCAGTGGCCACTTGCTGCAGAGAGCAACAGAATGTGGGGTCAGCCTGCCTTCAGGTCCTCATGGTGGAATACAGGTTCCAGCATCATCACCCAACAGCCAAAGTCCCAAAGCAAGGAGACAAGAACGTTTCTCCCTGGGTGCCTTTCAGACAGAGAAGAACACATTCACCAGAAACCCTTCTAAGTTTTCCTCTCAGGTCCAGAACTGGGTCATATTCCCACGTGCTAGCTGCGAGGGACTCGGGGAGAATGACTAGTTGGTGCTTTTCGGTATCTTTCCTGGGAATCCAGCTCTGCCACATGGAAGCCTAGGGCTGGGAGGAACAAACAATATCTGACAGTGTGTGTCACAGGTGGGTTCTAAGCAGGAGGCTCGTGTGACAAGATGTGCACTGGGAAACGAGTCCAGGTGGCCTGGTGGAAGAAGAATCAGATGGGGAGGAAAAAGGTGCCGGATGCACGAAGACCCTGGGGGAGACATGAGTCCAAGAGAAGCAAATTTCTCCATGAGCCCAAGTGAGGGAGGCCATTTATGAGAGAGGCTATTTGAGAAACTGAAGTGCCCTGTGAGCCAGGGACGTCCTCATGATTATAGTCCCTGGCAGCTGAGGAAGCATGGGGGAACCAGGGTGACATGAGACACCTTGGAATCAATTTCCCTTAAAATTACGATGATACTTTGTATGGTGTTGCTTTATGGTAGAAAGCTCCAGAAGGCTTCCCCGGGGCCAATG